>VDFB02357287.1:0-12169 GCA_007258455.2 Sequoia sempervirens | reverse complement strand
TCCTCAAACATTTGCTAAGTGGTTATGGGAGATGATTTTGGATTCTATTGGGATCTTCTTTCCAAAATCCTATATTTATGTGCCCAAATGTTTTTTATAATTTTTTTTTTTTTTTTGAAATGGGACCCATTAAAGAGACAAAGTCAGTGACATAAAAAATAAAATGATTGCTTAGGAACAAAGGATACAAAAATAACACCCTTTTGAAAAAATGAATAAAGTGTTAGGTGTTTTGCTATGGATTTTGGGAGTAATTTTTAAAAATTTAAAAATTGTTTAATTAACTGATTGAAATATTTTTTCACTATCTGTGAAACTAGGTTGTCTAAGTTGCATGATAGGATGTCTATTTTTTCATTGTTGTTTGATCTTCGACTAAAGTCATGGTCTATTTTTTGATTTGAATTGTGTCCAAGTCTTGCCAGATGTCAACAACATTATAATTTCACTTATCTACTAAATGAACATGCCAAATAAATCATATTTAATTAATTTCTTATATAATATTTACTTGCTTCTTTCTGATTCAACAGAGTGATAGAGTAAAATATCATTGTTTAAATTGTGACCATTTTTTTTTGTCCACTCGTAGTTTCAAAGATCGGATAGTGTCTTGCCACCAATTTAATGCACTACTTTTCAATTGATAGGTGGCGATCCTTGTCCTAGCATAGCTACTTGTGTTTTGTAGGTCAAAATATCTCTCTAGGCTGGTCAACCATTGCTCTGCTTCCTCTCCTGTACCAATATCACCATTGTATTCAGATAACTTGATTTTACGAGCAAAATTATCTGATTCTCATTTGTGTTTGTTTACTTAACGTGTTCCCCGAGGATTCCGATTTAGAAGTGTTAGAACTACTTGACTTGGAAGTTGCACTCTCTTTGGATGATTGTTGTTTATTTTTTGATCTACGTTTTTCCTTTCTTCAGTTTTGATGTCAGGTTGACTGAGAACTTTTCTTGCTTTTCGAGATTTCTATTTCTTTTTGTTTGTTTCGTTCTATGGATTCTTGCTTAAGTTGTTGGACTTGAGCCGCTAATTGGCGACTTCCTACATTAATGCTTGGTCGGTTTTCTCTAAAGTCTCATAGGCTTTTTGGTCGCTTTCGGATGTCATTGCTAAAGTGAATATTAATATTACTAGTAATATTCATCTATTGATTGTTCTAATAGTTAAACGATTATATGCAGAGATATTGAGATCAATATTTATATTGTTATTAATCTTAATATCATTATAAATCTAATAGTTTAACCATTAAACCCACTGCCAAAAGTATTAATGTTATTAATACTACTTATCAACACAGTCTCTTAACTCCTTGTATTTCATAAAAGCAATTAAAGGGTGCGAGTTAAGTGAGGACTATTATTACCGAAGGTGTTCCCTTAAAAAACACAACATAGGAGGAGGTAAGTAAGTTTATGCGTTCATTATGTATGCTGGCAAAAAACCCTAATTTCTCTCACCTTATGGATGCCTAACTCTAGTATTGATTCCCTGAAGCTTGTTTGAATTGTTAGTTTTTTGCATGTTGTAGGTTTTAGCTAAACAATGACTCCAACCGGAGAGAAGCACTTTGAGGAGGGATTGCAGTGATGGGAAGAGAATGGCGCATGTTCTGAAATATTCTAGCCAATTTTTCTCTTAATTTTTACCTAGTACCACAACAAAGCAGTAGAGCACCCGCTACGTTAGATAATTCAAACCAGCAGATTACAAATAACGCGTTGCCAAGAATGCGCACTCAATCTCAACAAGAGAGAGGCTGTCATATGGCAAGAGGATCGTCAGTGCCTTAAACAAAATGCAACTGAAGGTAACTCTAACCAAGAATGTGTCCGCGAAGGACGAACATATGGTCAGAGGATCTTCTACGCTACAAGTACTGAAAACAAACTCAACACCAAGCATGTGCTACCCAATCCAGTATGGAAAGGAGGCGACCATATGGTGGAGTGCTAAGAATTACAATGCAATTAAGGGAAATAAGCAAGAATGTTGAAGTACTCGACGTCAAGAATGTGCTTTCCAACCCAAGACGGAATGGGAGCTACCATATGACGAAGATATAAAGAGATACAATTGCGTATACAGAATGTAAAGTAAGGCTGAGAGAAATGCTGACAGTACTACTGTTCAGCTTACAATGAATATTTAAATGCCTGCAAGATCAAGTATTAGAGCTCTTCAAATTGCTGCAACAACAAGGAATCTTTTACAAAGCCTTTAATGATTTCCTAACACCAATCCAAGAAGGAGAATGCAGATTTCTCAAATCTGATTATGACAGACCTGCACCTTAAAATATATAACCAGCAACACAGATCCTTGTCAAAATGCTCATAACTCTCTCATTTCTCACCCAGATGATCTCAAATCTGTTGCAAAGTTTTACTATGAATGATGAGACCAAAATGCAATCAAGAAACCACTCTTAAATCCCACACAAAACTTGACTGTAATAAATCTGATGTGACAGTCCAGAAATCAGAAATACAAAACCAGCATGCCTGTAACCCACTAAATTGCTCATATATCACTCAAAACTGACCCAAATGACTTCAAGTTTGATGCAATAGACCTTCAAAATGATGGCGCCTAGTTTAGTAATAAGAAATGGCAACTAAAAGTGGTTATTAATTGCTGACACGAATCCCAAGGCACTCTAGAAAGTACGGCCTTCAAGGAATGACGAATTTGCTTTATAAAATCAGAAACTTCATATTAAAATCTGCAAATATTCATTAAGGGGCGCCTCCAACAGGGAAACACAATGAGACAATACCCAGAACAAAAATGTTTATGATTTGAGACTTGTGAGCAGAAACATACATTCAGCAGTCATGACCAGCAACTCTGGAATTGACAGAAAATAATAAAACTCAACTACAAAGGATAGGAAACCAACTATAACTGAAAAGACAAATCCATAACACTCAAACCTCTCAACTAGTTGCTGTCTTTCAAGCAAGAAGAAGAGCCAAGCTAGGAGGCCTTCATTCCTCGAAGCAATCCCAAAGCCAATCTGGCAGCATAACATTTCTGTAGACAAAAGATATCCAAGTGAAGACCCAAGATGCCTTTTTATAATTTGCGAAGACCTTTCCAGAAGCTTCAAGAAACCCTAATTCCTTTTCCCTCCAAGAAAGGGCGAACTTTCTTCAAGGCTTCAACTTTGACTTTTTAATTAAATTCATCACTTCAATATTGGCGTCCAACTTAAGGTTTTAATTCAACCTTAATAATTATAAAATAATCTCAATGATGGCGCCACCCCTTAAAGACCACCTTTTAAAACAACATTAAGTTAAGAGATTAGGCCAAGGGGGGAATATAACATTAAAATATAATGTTATTTAAGTGAAATGAACTTATCTCTCCGAAACTGCATCCCAAGGCCAAAATTGAATAAACCAATTGAGTCGACTGAAGAGGAAAGTCAACTGTGCCGAGACCAAAAGGACCACTGCCAGAAATAGAATTTACTAAAAATAGTAAATTCCAGAAAGTGCTCAGAATGCCAAGAGAAACATATCACTGCAAAGCCCACAGAAAACCCAGAAGGAATCCGCAGTTCAATCACCAATTCCCGAGCACGCGCAACCTCCACACAAGAAACCCTAATCAAACCGTCCGAGTAGCCTACGGGTCTCCAGAATAGGCCAACGGTCATCTGAGAAGATCATGCTCGAGAAGGGGACATTACACAAATTAATGAGGCATTTCATGCATGGGCATGGGGAGCAATAAATCTTAGCATAATAACTGAATATTTTCTAATCTCTTAATGCTTTTTGTTGGACCGATGAAGCACAATTCATTTTTTCATGCATTTCTCTGGCTACCACATTCTTAGCATGGGTAAATGTGTGTTTAATAATATTTGCATTATTGTACAAGCGGATTGCAGAGAGGCTAGATTCATGCATAGCAAATGGCGGCAACTTCAATCTTTTTATTTATTTAATGGTTTGTTTTCAGATGAAAAACTTAAATTATTATCTAAGCGGCTTATAAGTCACAATCTAAGAATAATAGGTTGCAAGATTTTATTTTATTTTTATATATATATATTTTTTTTGATTGGCAAATTTAAGGGGCATTTGCAACAAAGGAATAAACATTAGTTTTCACACGCTACTAGAGAAGGAGAGTATAAGATTTTATGCAACTATGTTTTCAGCTATAGGTGTGCGAGGGTCTAAGGATTCAATATATGGTCGTGGCTTTACAATCTCCTATCATTCTTTCTGGGTTTTAATTTGAGCTACTTTGTTTGCAATTTGTTCTTCGTAAAATCTAAGTATTGCTAGATATATATACAATGAATTCTCTAAAACCTTTTCTATATTGTAATCTGTGTATGCCATGCGTTTGAGGGTTGTAGTATTCCTTCGTTATTCTGATAACTATTCCACTATGAAATGTATACCATATAAATTCCTTGTCTTTTATATCTCACATATCAAACTACTATTTATGTACCAGAGACACGACTATAGACAATTCAAAACATGGCATTTCCAAACTAATCATATGCAGCTAGAGAGATTTTGTTTCAAAAAAATTGTCCTCCACCGAATGCCCATGGATTTCAGAAGGAATAGTAACTTCTACAGTGGTTTTTTAAAGAAAATTTAAAGTGGATTTAACTTTCTACTGTGGAATTTCAAAGGTTATAGAATTAATTGGAATCAATGTTAAACAATTTCAACTGAAGGCATTGAAATTCAAAGTAAACTTAATTTACTAAATTTTTGTTTGTAATTTCTTAGATTTTTGAAGGGGTTAAAAGAATTTTACTCCCTCTATAGAGTAAATGTTAAAATTCAAATTAATTCCAAGTGAGAATCAATTTATGAATTGAATAATCGAAGGGGTTAATATTTTAACCGTTAAGTGAAAGGTGGATATTTGATAGGAACCCTAATTGATTTATCTCAGTTAATTACTACATTTTTTTCTCATTTAACCTTTGAGCATTATAAATAATTGATGTATAAATAAAAAAATTAAGAATTAATTTAAACTACTATAATGTTTAATTTAATATATATATTTTGCAGAAAATAAATGCAACAAAATAATCTTATTATTAGGATCTGGACAAGCTCTGATACCAAATTGTAATCTAACTATTTCTCCTCTGTTACCGGGTCCTTCAGTTTAGCCCCCCGAACCCGCCAAAATACGTGTGGGTTCGGGTTTGGGTTCGGTTCGGCTCTGGGTTCGCCTGGGTTCTCCGTTTTCAACTTGGGTTCTCTGTGGGTCCTTCATAGAAGGACCCACAGAGAACTCGGGTTGAAAACGGAGAACCCTCGTCAAACCCGGGGAGAACCCAGAAGGACCCGAGAGGACCCACGCCGTTTCAACTTAAAAACAAAAAACAAAACCCTAAAAAGTGCCCAGATTGCCTTATATTGACTTGGCCGACCAAATGAGGCTCATTTTGCAAACTCAAAAGAGCAAAAACACCATTTTTTTGCCTCCAAGCTAAAATAGTTGATTTTTGCAGGTTTTCTCTTTTTTTTCGAAGGTGAGATTGTAAGAGCTACGAAGGAGATCAACTGATAGAAACAAGAGAGGAATAGGTGCACTAAGAAGATCAAGCAATCAAAGGTGAATGAATCTATCCTCTCTTTTTTAGTTTTCAATAATTTTTTGAAGATTTTTCAAGTTTTTTTTTTTTCTAGTAAGGTTTGAAATTTTTTAAGAACATTTTATGCAAAATAAGGGGTTATAATGCCCATTTTTTCTAAAAAAATTACTTTTTATTTATTTATTTTAGGTTCATATCTTCATACAAAATGGCCGATAGTTCTACTTCAGTTGGAATAGGTGCAGAGAGTCAATTTAAATATGATCTAGGCTCACCTCTTTGGCGACATACGACAATGATTCAACAACTTCCCGGTGGTAGGGGTTATGTTTGGTGTTGCAGCCAATGTGGAACTACATATAGGAGCTCGCACTTTCGAGTGAAAGCCCATTTATGTGCTATTGGTAATCAAGGAATAAAACCTTGCCTTGGGCCAAATAAAAAAGGGTTGACAAAGGATCAAATAATGGGTTATATTAAAGAACAAGAGGATGCTGACAAGGCATTCAAAACACCAAAGGCTACAAACCATCCTCTTGTGAAGAAAGGTAAAAATAAAAGTAAAAGCTCGCAAAGACTTAGTGGCTTATTAGAACCGGCTGGCCCACATCCTTTCATGGAAATGGCACAATCTTCTGAAGGAGAAAATATGTCGGTGACACGAAAAAGAGGCCCATTGGATAGAGCCTTCAAAAATGAAGCAAGGGAGTTGGCAGATGAGAGCATTGCACGTTGCATTTATGGCAATGGGCTTCCTTTCAACCTTGTTAGATCACCTTATTGGTGGGAAATGGTGAAATCCATTTCTAAGACAACTCCTGATTATGTTAGTCCTGGGTATGAAAAGGTGCGGACCACCTTATTGGCAAAGGAGAAATCTTCAGTAGAGGTAGCATTGAGAGTAATCAAGGATACATGGGTCGAAACAGGTGTGTCCATCATTTCTGATGGATGGAAGGATTGCAAAAATAGACCATTGATCAATGTTATAGCAGTGTCCCCTAAAGGGGCGATGTTTTTGAAGGTAGTTGATTGTGAAGGGCAAATAAAAGATGCAAGTTTTATTGCCAATATCCTCATAGAATCCATTGAAATGGTGGGGCCTGAAAATGTTGTCCAAGTCATAACGGATAATGCTAAAAACTGTAGGGCAGCTGGGGCTATAGTGGAGGCTAGATATGGTCACATTTTTTGGACACCATGTGCAGTCCACTCACTCAATTTGATAATGCAAAAGATTGGTACACAAATTGAGTGGGTCAAGCAAATCTACGCAGAGGGTGAGGAGATCCAAATGTTTGTGACTAATCATCATATGTCACAAGCCATCTTCAGGACCTTCTCCAAGTTGGAGTTGCTTAAGGTAATTTAAATCTGATTTTTTAATATAATTTTTTATTTTTTTATTTTAATTTTTCATTGCTGATTTGTGACATGCATTTTCTTACAATGTTAGGTTGCTGAAACTCGATTTGCATCTCACACCATTGTCTTAAGACGACTTCTGAAGGTGTGAGAAGCCTTGGGTTCTATGGTCATCAACAGCTTGTGGAGTGTATGGAAGCAATCAAGCATAGAAAGAGCCCAAAAAGTGAAAGCAATGATCTTAGATGATGAGTGGTGGGCTCATGTGGAATATGTTTTAAATTTCACCGAGCCTATTATGAGCATGATTAGGTATATTGATACTGATCGCCCATGTTTGGGTGAAATTTATGATGGCATGGATTCTATGGTGGAGAAAATAAGAGCAATAATAGATGCCAAGGAACATGACCCAACGGAATCATTTTTCAAAACTGTGCAAACTATTATTGTTGACCGTTGGAACAAGATGACCACCCCTTTACATCTCTTAGCATTTGCTTTGTCACCAAAGTATTATAGCAAAGAGATACTTTCATTGCCGAGGAGGATGGCACCATATAGGGATTTAGAGGTTGCTGCTAGCTATAAAGCTGCATTTAGAAAGATATTTGTAGATGAAGAAATCCAAAGCATTGTCATGGGCGAGTTTAGCCAATTCATAGCTGCAAAAAATCATGATGTTTCTGCTCATCTAGACAGATATAGGAAAGATGCTGATGATTGGTGGTATCTACATGGTCAAGGCTCCATTTACTTGCAACCTCTTGCAATTAAAATACTCCCCCAAGTATGTATCTTTTTATTTATTTATTTTTTCGTTTTTCATTCGACGCTATTATGCTATATATTATGATTATTATCGGCAAGTAAAATTAAATACTAATAGTAATTACTAAATGTTGTGTGCATAATCAACAGGTTGCAAGTTCCTCTTCAGCTGAGCGGAATTGGAGTACATACTCCTTCATCCACTCGGTCAAGCGCAATCGTTTGGGTGCAAAAAAAACAGAGGATTTGGTCTATGTACACTCCAACCTTCGTCTCTTATCACATAAGAAACCTAAATACAATGAGGGTGTGTCAAAGAATTGGGATCTCACCCCTGAGTGTGCTGATTTAGATGCTACAATTGCACAACTTACCTTGGCTTCTATGGATGACAATGAGGCAACTAATGCACCTAGTGGGAGTGGCAATCCAATTGATGGTGGTTCAAATGAAATTGAATTTATTGAACCAATTGAGGATGATGAGGATGATGAATTTGAAGAATAGTAATACTGAATTAAATATTGTCTTGATTGTAATTTGAATTTTCAATTTGTAATGACATTTTAAGACTTGAGCATTTACTATTTACTTTTTTGCAAATTATGAATATGATTACAGATTATGAGGTATTACCGTTTGGTGTATTTCATTGTTTCAATATTCTATGGCATTATGGCATTATGATCATATGATTATAATTTTGAGCATGCTTATGAGTCTATGGCATTATCATTATGTTTATAAATTTATAATATATATATATATATATATATATATAGTACCGCATCTTTAAACTCCAAACTCCTAGGAATTTTTGCCGAATCGCTAACTCCAAACTAACCCGTGATTCAACCTCGCATCTCTAACCGGCAACTTAGCTTGAAAGCTCTATCCTTCACATATGCAACTGCCACTATATGTGTTACTATCACTGTATGTACTACTGTGAGTTATCTTCTTGGTTGCACTATGGAGTAACACCTGATCTCCTTTATTAATGAATGTACTACTTGAAATACTGTCATTATTGACTACAACTATGACCCCTTGACTGTCCTTAGAATTCTTCTTGTTCATTGTCATGAAGATTCTTTCTCCAATGGTTTACACTTATCTTGTATTGAGATCTCTAAGGTTTGTAGCTTGCTACAAATGGCAAGACAATTTGGCATCTTCTATGAACTGCCTTTCTTGAAGAATACTTGTCATTTTATGAAACTATTTCCATAATTATCACTTTGCACCTTGAGCCATCCTTTATGGATGCAATTACTCTTGTTCCATATGACTTGCCAAAATAATATCACCAGTTGTGTGTCTTTATTGTTAATGATGTTATCTTTGTGCAACTGTCACTGTCAAGAATACTTGTCCATTCACTATGTTCTTCCTCTTGACAATCACTCATTGTTCTCATAAACCGAAGTCTTCTATAACTCTGTCACTTTCACTACATATCCTCTTTAGGACTGCTCAACATTTAGCCCTCATAATACTATCAAGGCAAAACAAAGCTCAACACAATCATGTCACACTTTATGACTGTCACTTTCCATACCAAGCCACAAATGTTTATAGTCATCAAATGTGGTTTGCATAAAAAAGTAATAGGGGAAGTCTTATTGTTCATTTGAAACCTAGCCATGTTTGAGGATTGACTCCCCACCCTCTTTCATGGATATTGAAAATTTTATCATTTGTGAAGGATCCACTGTCATTTGTGAGCTGTCATTTGAAACTCTTATATCTGCCATTGCCATACTTGTTTCATGAAATTGTACATTGTCCTAATGCCTCTGTTTTTATTCATCTCCATAGTAACTATCTTGTGGAAGGTCACCTTTGTTGTCGCTATCACTGTGTGACATGCTTCTTTTATAAGGACTACCCTATTTCAATAGCTTATCTGTCATTTCCTACATCCGCTCTTTTTCACACAACTTTTAATGGTTTGTGTATGATTACTTTAGGGTTGTCATTGTCTCTATGTTTTGCTTCTTTGACTATCCTTTGGTATAGTTTACACAAACTATTTCTTTTAACCCTGCCTTCTTTAATAGCGAGCATTACTTTCATTCTTTGAAATGACTGATCTTCACTATGGTATATATCACTGATTCTAATAGTTCATTCTTTATGCTACCTTCTTGACAAAAGAATCTTGATAAATCATTATTCCTTGAACCACCATTTTTCTACTTTATTCATCTATTGATTAACTTTTCAATGTCAATAACATCAAACACACCAACATGCATAGATTTTGGAGGGAAGTCACTAATTTTATACACTTACTAACACTTGATAGTGACATGAACTATGTCTGTAATTTGAAAAACCCTCATGCATTTTGGATTAATCATCACTTCTTAATATTACATTTCTCTTCACAGTCTTGGCACTATATTTTGTCTCAAGGGACTTGGTCTTCAGATTTGTCTTGAGAGTCCCTCACCCCTCTATTCTATCATGATAAGCCCTATTCACTAGTTCATGACCTCAATGTTGATCCTTTATACCTATTCAACAAGTGTACAACCTCCATCCATTTTGTGGACAATGTGACAAATGATATCCACAAAAGGGCTTGCAACAAAATCAACACATTACTATGTTATATGATTTGATCCTTATTCTTTAAAATGATTAATCCCTTACATGAAGCAGGCGAGTTACTAGATATCTGAGTTAATGTGATCTATTTGAAGCATCATCATTGGAATAAAGCAAGTCTCTATAAAAAAGTATATTTATTAGTTTTCTATTTTTCTTTTTTAGGTAGAAGGGTATGTTTTCCTACCTCTTTTGTTTCAAATAAAGCATGTACATTATGCAACATTCATTTTTTGGGTATTTAGTTTGAGTAAAGGATTTTTCCCAATTTTCCAAGTGTCACATCTCCTTAAATGAAAACATATACCATATAATTCAAGAAAATCTCATGAAAGATAGGATAACTACCCATTGATAGGGTATTGAATGTAAAGGATCATCATAAACAAAGCAATGATGCAAAAAAATAGGAGTTACAATTGCATAAAAGCTAGAATGTGTGAAATGATGGTTAAGGGAAGTTGCACTATTGAACCTATCAAGGAAATAAATTTTATAGAGGCAGCTTTGATTATAAATTGGTAACCAAACACACTAAAGAGCTCTATTATGATTGTTGCAAAAGTCCTCGTCTATACATATTTTGAAAATTTATTGATTATGAAGAATTCTCCATGCAAGAAAGAGTGAACTTATAGAAGGAAGTATCTTATAGCAATATACCTAAAAGAAAGAAGAATTCATCTTCTAGACCACTGTAGGACCCTCCTCTTGAGTTAGGAGAAAGCAAATCCTATGCAGCTACTCCAACACATCTAGGAATATATGTTCCCAACATAAGACAAGTTCAAAGGGGAAATATGTAGAATCATCTCTTATTTTGATCATGTCAATCATGGGATCAACACAAAATCATCTAGGACTACCAAAGGCCCAAGCGAGGGAGCACATTCATGCTTGATCAATAAGGTTAGAGAAAGAGAAAGAGAAAGATTTTGAGATAAGAATTTGGATCTCTTCTTTGGCTTAGTATATGGTTAGGAAATTTTTCACCCACCTATGTCAAATGCTTCTAAGAAAGGACATGGGTAATTGAAGGGGAAAATCTTTGAGTGATTGACATTGCTCTTGCCATCGAAGAAATGCTACAATTAGAATATGATGAGGAAGCCTTTTTCTATATTTATCCAAGACTACAAAGAACATGGGAGACTAGGAATAATCAACTCAGTTTCTTGAACAAAGAGCTCTGTTTAGAAGAGGATAATACATAGTTACCTCTCATTCTGATGGACTTGCCACAATTTATGCCAGATGTATAAGATGCTTTCTCAATGATGGCATTCATTTTTGTTTTAGATAATGGTAGGAATTTGCATGATTTCCAATTGGGAGACCTTTTCAAGATTAAAATTATCACTCAAAGTCAAGCCATGAAACTTGATTTTGCAAAAGTGATAGTCGACAGAATGTGTTACCAGCTAGTTCATTTTGGCACTTGAAAATTCTTTAGATATTCCTCATTATTATTTCATCTAATTTCATATAGAAACTCTGGGTTTTCTCAATCGTATATGCACCTCTCTATTGTTGATTATTCTTGTGTTACCCAGACACATCTCTCCAAAAAAATTGATTACTATAAATTCATCGAGGATTTTCTTGCCCCAACCCTTATTGATCTTAGCCTTAAAGATATCACTTCTAGGCTAACTAATAGCCATAGAGGCCTAATGAAATGAAAATTATATGCATTCCCTAAGGTTGATTCTTGGTACTCACTACACCATGATTTGGATACATGGTTTTAAAGAGGAATCTTTTAGCCTACCAAAATTTGACATGAATTGGATCCTAGCTATTGAGTTTGT
>VDFB02357286.1:0-86038 GCA_007258455.2 Sequoia sempervirens | reverse complement strand
ATAAGAAATTCACACTCTCTATAGAATAATGTGATTTGAACTTTCTTGATCATTTACAATGAGAGAGTGATCTCTTATATATACAATATGAAGGGACGCCACCCTTAACTTGATACAAGTTGGCCAAATATAAAATATATCTTCTTTTAATTAATCGCGCCAATGAAGGAAGGTCGGCCATAACACAAATGATGATTATTCATTTAAGGTTTGTTGCTTAACAAATGAAAAAACTCTTTATAAGAATCGCACCTCTTGAGTTCGAATAAATTAAATAGCATCATGCTATCATTTAATTTATTATAAAGAGGATATCGCTGGAAGTTACTTCTGACGCTGCAATAGATCATTAACGTAGCTAGATGGATATACCGATTCTGATTGGGCAGGGTGTGTCACTGATAGGAAGAGCACCTTTGGATGTTGTTTCAGTTTGGGGTTTGTGATGATCTCCTGGTGTAGTAGGAAGCAGTCTTCAATGGCACTAAGCACCGCAGAGGCTGAGTATATTGCAGCTTGTGTGGAAGCTCGAGAAGCAGTGTGGCTTCGGAAGCTCCTTGCAGGATTATTTGGACAATAATTGGAGCCGACTGTCATTCATTGTGATAATCAAAGCTATGTGAAGCTTTTTGTCAACCCAATGTTTCATGACAGAACTAAACATGTTGAGATCAAATACCACTATATCAGAGATATGGTATTGAGCAAAGCAATTCAGTTGAAGTACATCAGCACTGATGAGCAGACGGCAGACATTCTCACAAGGCCTCTTGCCAGAGTAAAGTTTGTGTACTTTTGAGACAAGCTTGGAATTGTGGAGAATGAAGCCCTAGCTGAGAGGAAGACTCAGATTCAATGATCTTTTGTGATTTGCTTTAATGCATTTCTCTCTGTGAGAGAGATTTGAGGTGCAAGCCCTTGTTTAATACATTTCTCTCTGCGAGAGAGATTTGAGGTGAAAGCCCTTGTTTCCACCCTCTGGGAGTAGCCATGGTGGATGTCATGTGTGTGACTCCATGACAACATCACATGAGAGAGTCCATGACGATTTTCTTGTATTTGTGCTTTTCACCCTCTGGGAGTAGCTATGGTGAACATCACAATGAGGTGATGACATCACGTTGATTGATTCCATGATGCCCACTTGTGCACATTTACGATACATGGGAGTGGCCATGATGGTTGATATCACGATGAGGTGATATGTTTCTTTTTCCATATATGGGAGTAGCCATTGTGGTTGACATCACAATGAGGTGATATGTCTTTTGTAGCTGGAAGTATCCTCCCTAGCTAAGAGGGAGTGTTGATGTTGGAGGCAGCATTGGGCTTCTACTTCCAGCCCAGATCATGCGATAAAGAACAATTCAAATGATAGCCTAACGGCTATTTAAATTGCAAGACAACAATTGATGAAGAGGCGCTTCATCATTATACATTAATTAATATTTAATTATTATTTATAAGGCCGACATCATGAAGGTGCAAATTCTTGAAGAGGTACGATGTGTTGAGGCCGACTTCATGTATCTTAGAGACACGATTTTTGGTGATGGCTGACATGAAGACTTGGAGAGATGCGTTCCCTCCTCTCTTGTATATATGTTCGATGCTACTTCATTGTAAATCATTCATTTCATATCCATCATAGTTCAAGTTCTAGATAAGTGCAAATACATCAAGTTCAGATCGAAGCATTGAAGAAGGCTGAGTTTATCATCAGCAAAGGCATTATATTATTTCTGTGTTAGCATCAGATTGTGGTGTCATTACTTGGCCTCATAATTGGCCTCATTGTAAAGGAGAGTATTGTTTATCATTCAATATATAAGTGATATATTGTTGCGGGGTTTTTCTCCCTCAAGACGAGGGTTTTCCCAGGGTATATGCTGTGTTATTGTGTCTGATTTTGAATTAAATTTCTGCTTTTATATCTGATAATAAAAACTAACACTACAGGATGAACTTCTGTTTTGAATTTGCACTATTTGAGCCTCTCTGCCTACCTCTATAGTCTTCTTCTGCGTTCTCTTTTCTATACCTATCTTAGAGACGATCTAATCTCTCAGTCTGACCACGTTGTGGTCTCTTCTGTCTTTATTAGGGTATAAAGACATGAATTTATTAAATTGAAACCAACTTTTTTAGGCAACATCACAAATATTAATTCTTTTATTTGATATAACTAATACTTCAAATATGAATAGAAATAACAATGCACACTGCTGGAGAAAGCGCTAAAATATATCTTTATTCACAAAAAATTCTTATGATTAGCACATATTTAGCAATAACCAAACGAGTATAACATAACCGAGACAAAATACCCTAACTACAATCTTAAACTATTTTCATCTGGAATATCTTTTGAATCTTGTTCAAATAACGTGAGATTCTTATGAGCTTAACTCAAGTAAATATTTATGTAATTATATTTCAGCTTTTAAACTTCACATTCAGATTTTTTATTTGTGCTTGGTCTAATTCATCAAACACACAACAGCAAGTGCTTTGTATTTGCTTTGCACTTTCTCGAGTGCTTTCTCACTTTAGGCTGCTATCAATCTTTCTCTCTCCTCACAAGTGCATTTTCATTGTAAGCCATTTGTTGTGCATTCTGAGAGGGAAATATCAATTGCTATAATAGATTAATTGGCTCCATTCTTTATATGTTGTGATTTTTCTGCCAAGCATTTTTCCTTTTATTTTGACGCTGGAATCTCAACTGACTATCCCTAACTCTATCTTTCTTTCTCTGCTCCTTGGTGCATTTTCTTTGTAAGCTATTTGTTGTGCATACAGCTCGTAAAACGTTAATTAGAATAATATATTAATTGGCTTCATTTTTTATATGTTAAGATTTTGCTGCCAGGCATTTTTACCTTTTATCTTTAATGCTTGAATCTCAACTAACTGTCCCTAACTTCTTTTCTTCTGGCCCTCTTCTTCCACTGGTGCATTTCTTTATTGAACTTATCTTTTTAGCTAGTTTTGAGGCTGCCCTTGTTTTCAAATATTTTCTATTCTAGTTGCACCAGCAAATCCAAACTTTTAAGGCTGTTGATTCATCTATTTTTTTATTGTTGGTAGGCTCTTCTCAAACTTGCAGTCTCATCACAATTTCACACTTCATTGATCCATAAGTGACTTGATGTAGAACCATCCAGGTTCACAAGAAATCCTACAACACGTAAAACCAAAATAAAGGTAGGTTGAGAATGATTTTGGTTTCGCAATGTATTTTCAAGAAATGACATGTTTGGATGAATCAATGAGATCAAAGGAACATTCCAACTGACTTTAACAGCAAGAGAAACATACAGTGCATCTTTGGCAACAACCTACAGCATCATCAACAACATTGTCATCTTCAGCAGCATCACAAATTCACTTGAATAGCAATTGAGTTGACTTCAATTAGGTGTGAATGACCATTGGCAAAGAGGATTAATGGCGATGTGGATCCCAAAAGACACTTGGCATTGTCTTCAGCAAATTGACCAGTTTTTATGTCTCTAGTTTATCATTTTGAGTTGCATGTTTTCCTTGGTTGCATGTAGGAATAAAGAAGAATAGATTGGAAGTTTCATGGAGATGCAGATCTTGTTCTAACGGCCCAACGAGAAAT
Organism: Sequoia sempervirens; assembly: GCA_007258455.2. Lineage (NCBI taxonomy): Eukaryota > Viridiplantae > Streptophyta > Pinopsida > Cupressales > Cupressaceae > Sequoia > Sequoia sempervirens. The sequence continues at coordinate 82,410 of VDFB02357286.1, read as the reverse complement.
CAGTTTTGTATTGGAAGCTGTTGGATCTGAGTTTAAATGATTCATATCATTCTTTTCTCATCCATTTGGCTTTTAGGGCCAATAAGATGAAGACAATCTCTTGCACAGTCATGGGATATGAACAGAAATTTGGGCAAGTTGTTCATGGACAAAAACAGTACCCTAAATTGTTCAAAAAATTAGTATATATGAGCAAAAGAAAAAGAAAAAAACTGATGGTGCAGTTTCTATGGTGGTTTCAAAAAATAAGAAAAACTTGGAAGGTCATATTTCTTGTCCAAAAGCTGGGGAATGTTGAAAGAGAAAAGAGAAGGTTGAGAGCCAAGGAGTTTGTCCCATTGGAGCAGATCAGGGAAAAATCAGGGGAAATTTGAGAACTAGATATAGAGGGATATTTATCCTCAAGCATAGATCAACCTTGTGTCCATTTTTGTTTGTGTAATAGATAAGGCATTTTCCTTTGCATGTATATATGGCTATTGAGGAAAATTTAAATTAAGTTAATGAAGATTACATTGTTTTGGCTTCTGCAGGACGTGTGTTTTGTTGTTGGTATGAGTGGCTTTCTTTCTGAGAGGAGTCTTGGGGGTGTAAGAAGTCCTATAATTGCAAAGAGTTGTGAGAGAGAGGCACCAAAATCGTATTCCAAAAAAAAATAGTTTGGGGAGAAATTTGCTATCCAAAGTGTCATGTCCGAACTTCCAAATTAGGGTCTTGAGTTATGTGTCTTCCGTTTGAGGTAATAAGCCTTTGAGAAGAGTTCTTCCAATAAATAGAGTGGAAGAGATGATTGAGCAAGAATGAAATGAGATAGCTGCTATGGGGGTGTAATGTCCCCATTTTGGCCATATGCTCTTTGTTTGGTTTTAGCCTATTTCCGGAAATCCATAGGCTACTCAGATGTGCGAATTTAGGGTTTCCACTTTCATTAAGTCTTGCTTCCAGCTCAGTTCTGCTTTCTGTTGGTTTTGAGGTAAACTTACTATTTTTGGCAGTGGCTATTTTTAGTAAGTCTAATTTTGGCAGTGGCATCATCAGCAGTTCAACTCAAGTCATCTTGTTATCCATCAGTTTCAGTTTGGCTTTGGGTTTGGTTTTCTTCATGAGTTGAGTTTATACTTAGTCAAATTTCATGTTTCTCAGTTGTACCCCACGCCTAGGAGTAATAACTTCATGTTGTTTTAAAAGAGGGGCCATTAAGGGGGTCAATTGTGCATTTAATGATTTATTAAATGCTTTATTGTTGCAAAGTGAAGTTGGACGCCTAAAGGAGGTTGAGTAATATTTTATTATTTCAAAAAGTAAAAGGCAAAAAGGTGGCGTCCCTTTTGGAAGTTGAAGTGATTCAACTTCTTGGAATTTGAAGAGTTCTTGTTGCTTCATTTGCCAACTAAAGCTTATATATTGCTGCTGTTTGAAGAGCTGATTATCCAATGTTTATGCTAATGTTATGCTGTCAAAATGACAACTTGTTTAATACTTCGAGGGATGCTTACCTCCTAGTTCCAATCCAATTTCGTGTTTGAAAGACAACACCTAGTTGGTCTTATTGCTGCTTCTCAATCAGACTAGCAGATTGTGCTTCAAAGTTGGTGAATTTTGGTGAGAATTTCAGTTTTAATGTTGCTGGTGTATACACAGCTGAAGGTGTTTTTCATTTACAGCTTTTGATGTGAATTTATTTTGGTTATGGGTATTTGATCCTTGCAATTCTATGCTAATGGCGACCATATTTGGAGAATTTCAGAATTTAATTCCAAGTATTTGATTTTTAGCAAGAGAAATCGCCCCTCTTGAGGGCCGTACCATCTTGAGAGTGCATTGGGATTCGTGCAAAATAATATCTTGAGTTTTGATGCAGTTTTGTGGTTTGAGTTTGGGCGCCTATCCTCCAAAGAGACTTTGCATTTCATTTCATTCAATTCAGAGGTATATTGAAAGAGTTATGAGCATTTCATTGTTTTACAGTTTACAGTTTCAGTTTGCTGGTTTTTATTATCAGACTTCAATAAGTTCAGAATTTGGCTTCAATTTCAGTCTTTGAGAGTTATATAAACTAGCTAAATTCATCCTTCACATATTTGCATTCATTCTTCTATTGTAACACTTGTAATTTGCAGTTTTTCTTAATTGTAAGGTTGAGAATTAGTAGTACTAATCCAACCATTTATTTACTGCATTTACTTGTGATCTTTAATGCAAATATCATAACCCCTGGATGGTTTACCGCCAGTGTGGAGGAATCTGATTTGTATTTACTTTCTATCACCCACTGTTAAGTGGAGAATTCCCACTGTTTAGTGGATGCCCGCCGCAGCGGAGGAATTAGTCTGGATTATGTTGTTTTCTTCCCCCCACTGTTTAAGTGGTTGAGCGGATTTCTTCATGGCTGGTTATCCGCCTATTTGTTTCAGTTTTCAATTAATAACTCCGTCATATGTTAGCACCTCGCCCTCAGTGGGATCTTGAGTGCACATTCTTGACGTTGAGTTTGTTTCATTTCAAGTACTGTTCTTTAATTTCTCCGCCATATGACAACACCTATCCTTCCTTGGGATTGAGTGTGCATTCTTGGCGTTAAGTTCTTTCAAGCTTGGATTTCAGTTTTGATGCTAACGCTAATCCATTGGCGTAGTGTTGGCTTGTGTTATGATAATTCAAGAAAAAAAATTGGTTGGCATATTTCATGGGGTTTAACTGCAAAAGCAATCCTAAAAATGATGGAATCCTGAATTGTAAATATATAAACTAATAAAAGAAATAACCTAAAAAATGGGGATAACCACATAATATACATTTAATGAACAAAACAAGCATAATTTTTTTATAAATTCATATGTGGCTAATATTAAAAGCTCCCTTTGTGTGGACTCCAAGAAGAGCATAAAAATTAAAAACAAAAACCGATACTAATGTGTTGGACAGAAAACAAAGCATGTAATCCTCAATAAGTTGCAAGGGGAATTCATTCTATCCATTGATAGTAAAGAGACATTTTAGGAGTAGAAAGTCTTATAGCTGATACTGGTCTAGAGTGAGGATTTGAGCCAAGGGCACATAGGGAGACTGACAACTTTTTTGGCAGCTCATGTTTGCCTCTGTAGCAGCAGTTCTGGATTGTGGGCCTTCCACAAGGCATTTTGGCCTTTTCTTCTTCAATTTGCATGTTCGTGGAAGTAAGGATTGATGTGGTAGCACACATTTTGACCCCCACATGATTTTTGTTCTTTTTTTTTTTTAATTTTTAAGTTGGGTTTTGAGGTGGCTGTCAATATGGCAACCATTCTGGTCCAAGGGACCCCAAAAATCTTTCCTTTAAAGATGTGATTAACAGGTTTGAGACTTGTTCTTCTAATCATGCAACTGCAATGAATTTTTTAATGCATACAAATCAAGAGCCCAAATTTACTCAGTCTTTGAGGTTTCATCCACGACCCTATTGTTGCCTAGAGAAAAGTCCAAATCACCCTATTTCGATCATCAACCCAGAAGTAATTGCTGACGATGTTTTGTATTTGTCAAAGCATGCTATTATCTATAAATTCATGGGCCTTAGGATTTCTATGCCTTTTTTGGAATCATGGATCAAGAAGAACTAGAATCCTCAAGGTGATATGCAAATCATCCTACCTATAAATTGTTATTTCTTTGTAGTATTCTCTTGGATGGCAAATCGAAATAAGATTTTTGAAGACCTCTATTTCCACAACCAAGCAGATCTTTTCATCAAACCCTACCATGGGTTTGATCTTGTGGAGTTACCCTCTAAAATTCATAATTGGATTTGGCTTCCAAGGCTTCCAATGAAGTTTTGAGGTCCTAATATTTTGCAATGTATAGCAGCAATCATTAGGAAACCCTTAGGTCCTTCCCACCAAATCCTTGACAAGAAGATAGCCACCTTTACCCATCTTTGTGTTGAAATAAATCTGAACAATCCATTCCCTGAATCCTTAGAGATCAAGTTAAGCAATATGAACTAGATCCAACAAATCAATTATGAAGCACTTCCATTTTGTTGTCATGGTGTCATGAGTATGGACAATTACAAAGAAATTGCACAAAAATAGGTCCTAAACCTTCTATTCCTATTCTTGACGTGCAAAGTGCAAATCCAAATTCACTACAAGGTGCAACACTTAGATGGATTAATTCTTGTAAAATCTCATTCAAGGATGAAACCTTCTAATCGCCAATACAAAGGGATTTCTCGTAATAGATTTGATGTTCTTAAAAGTTTTGAGGGCATGGACAATGGGGATCACAACATCAATATGACTAGCAAAGATCTTCATTTCCTAGAATTAACTAACAATCCTCTTCCAAAGCCTTCTTTAGAAAAACAAATGTCACTAAAACAAGGGAGAGATCCCAACCCTGCTCTTCTTGAGAAAATTGATAGTCTGTGGGAGGGATTAGAGACACATTTAGAAGGTGTGGCTTCTATCCCTTTTTCAGAAGGTCAAATAGAGTTGAATGATGTCAATGTTTTGTCAAATCCCATACAAGAAATAGGTGAAAAGGAAGATGGTAAAAAGAAGGCTCCTCTTGTGCTAGGGCTCCAATAGAAGAATATTAGGAAGGGAGGCATTGATAAGGTAGCAAAGGTAGGGAGGAAAAAAGATCAAGAGAAAACAAAATTGATAGGGGAGTCACTAGTGGAATTTGGTGTCATTAAGACACAGGATACTCACTTCTTTAATTCCCCAAAATGATAATGATCTCTTGGAATGCAAGGGGTTTGAGTAGCAACCCTCGACAAAAACTACTAAAGATCTCATTTCAAATCACAAATCAGACATCGTTTTTTATCCAAGAAACAAAGCTCTCAAATGAAGATATGTCTAGTATATCTTCAAAGACTTGGAAAGGCGAGCATGGCATTTGTATTGGAGCATAGGATTCTTCTAAAAGGGTGACTTGTCTTTGGAATCCTCGCAAATTCAGTCCTAGTCGGTTGGAAATAGAAGCCCAATCTTTATGATTGCTACATGTTTTGACTCTAGATAATCTATTCTAATTACAATTCTATTTAGAATAGATCAACTGAGTTATGAGTTGTATGATGTCAACCTCCTTTTCCATGTTAATCAACGGTATCCCCTTGACTCTCTTTTTAGTTTCCATAGGTCTCAAACAAGAGGATCCATTATCACCTTATTTGTTTAGTCTATTGGTAGAAGGTTAATGCCATCTAATAAAGCAGTTTTAGGGGAGAGGACTCATCCAAGGTTGCTCTATGGATGGCAATATTAGCTCTTATGCTCATCTTCAGTTCATGGATGACACTATTGTGATGGGGTTAGCCAAAATCAAGGAGGCTATTGGCTTCCAGCCAACAACTCAATGAAGACAAATCTAGCATATTTTTCAATACTATTGAGCCTATTCAACATAGAATTGCAAATATTCTCCATTTTCAAATTGGGACATTACTGGTGGAGTGTCAAGGTATGCCCCTTTTAGTTGGAGGCCATAGAAGAGACCAATGCAAGAAGATTCTGGATAGATTTCGGTTGAGGGTTAGCACTGGACTTTTTGATGGGCTATCTTTTGTTGGGCGGTAGGTTCCTCTAAAATTTGTTTTACAATCTCCACCTATTTATTGACTTAATTTGATGCTCTTTAGAAAGTTCTTATGGGCTAGAAATCTAGAAAATCATAAATTGAGACTTGTGAATGAGGACTTATTTTGTAATCCCATGGTGGCCAATGGACCTTGTCTCAAACACTCTAAACTTACCTGCCATGCTTTAGTTGCCATGGGCAACAATTATTAACTATAAATATTTTGGAGTAGTTGGTGAAGATATTCGACAGATGGAGTAGAGTGGGAACGGATCCATGATTTGGAACACTATAAAGAAAGGGACTTCACTTATAAAGCAAGGGCTCTTCTAGATAGCTAACAAAGGAAATAATGCCATGTTTTGGGATGACTCCTAGGATAATCCTTCCCCTTTTCTCCTATCCTTTCCCTAGCTTCAACTACTCTGGAAAAAATTTCTAGAGACGGGTTGGTCCAAGGTTTTTGATTTTAAGTGCTCCATTTTTTTAGGGGGGTTCCTAATCTAGCAGTGAAAAGAGCCTTGGACTTGGTCCAATGCAAGCTTCTTGGAGGATCGTGATATGCTAGCTTCAATTTTAGTTGAGAACCCTTACAACTCCGTGGAGGAATTAGATATCCTTGCTTGGGGCCATGACCAAAAAGGAATTTATACAATGGCTCTTGGGTATCAGGCTCTCGAATCACAAAGAAAAGGGAATGTGGAGTTTCCTTGGTAGAAAAGAATTATGAAGTAGTATGGCTGGCCCAAAAGCATTTTTTTCTTTGGCTTCTAACACCTAACAAATGTTTAACCTAGGACAATATCAAGAAGAGGGGTTTTCAAGGACCTTACTTTTGTTTTCTTTGTGGCAATAATGAAGACACTAGTCACCTATTTTTTCAATGACCCTTTCCTAAGAAGATTTGGAACTTATGGTGTAAGCTCTGGAATAGTCCCTTTATTTGTTCTATTTCCTCATCTAACTTTTGGAACAATTTGGGTCACCCCCTTGGCTCAATGTCCTTCCTTCTGACTGCCTGGGATATTGGGCCGGCCTTTATTCTTTGGCAAACTTGGTTATAGAGGAATCAACATTATTTTCAGGATTGTCACAACCAACTCTTGCAAGTTTGGCTTAAAATCAAAAGGATGATTAAAGAGACTATTGAGGCAAAATTCTGTTTGGATGGATCTTTTACTTCCTCTGATCTATGCTTGGTTAATCTCTTGGAACTTTCTCTTTATCCTTCCTCATAAGATCGGCCTCGAACTAGGATTCAGATTCCCATAAAGGTAAGCAAATCTGGAAAATGGCAACCAACTGCTGATGGTGTTCTTAAAATTAACACTAATGGTTCCTCTTGCGGCAATGTGTGTGCTGCAAGGATTGGTGATGTTGGTTGAGATAATGTGGGCTTGGTCAATTTTTTATTTTCTTCTTATTTGGGTGTTCATTCAAATAATTATATGGAAGCTTGGGCAACTCTAAAGGATATGGGAAAAACCTATGAAAAGGGTTGGAGAAGGGTGATTTGTGAAACCAACTCCATGATTCTTCTTTCCATACTGAATTTAAGGAATTTACAAGAGGCCTCCTAGAGACTGACCTTGATCATCAAGCAGATTTTTTGTTTGGCTATCAATTTTGAATCCATGTTCCTAGAGAATGGAATAGGGTGGATGATTGTTTAGCCAAATGGGCCTTTGATGGGACAAGTAACTAGAATGCCACTGATTGGGATGATTTAGACCAGGAAAAATTTCAGCAGATCCTCAAGCTTATTTATGATGATCAAAGAGAGTAATTGTAACTCACTGAGTCTGGGTTGGAAGTGGATTAAAAGAAGCTGTCACTTTTCTATGGATACTGACTTATGGTTTTGTAGGATCCTGTGGGCGATCCTTTCTATTTGCATCTTCTGATGGTGATAATCATCTGGAAATCCTTCTATTGAATCTAAATTTAAGACTTATTGAATAAAACTTTGTTTTTGGCCAAAAAAAAAAGTGCTGGACACTTCAAATAAAATAAAGATAGATTGTTGTTGAACACATGAAGGCAGTAGTTATTTGTGTATAAAATAAATGCAGTGGGTAATACTCCATAAAAACTCCCTAAAGAGGCTCAAATAACTGGAGGATGGATTTAAAACAGCAGTGTCAAATAATAGTACCATCTCCAAAACTCCGTCATTTTCATGCACAAACTTGAATGATGGAGACCAGTAGACAGCAGTCCCCATGCCCACTCACTTCGCATACTGGCCCTCCTTCAGATATCAGCCAATGTGGACAATAGGAAACCAGAGGCCCACCCTCAATGACCTGGTCAGAGACTTTGTGCAGGAGCCTGCCCTCTTCCTTCCACCCTGCCCTTTGCTCCTATTTTCACTTTGCACAGATTTCCTTTCTTGCTTTTGTTTTATCATAGCTCTATAGATGAGTCCCCTGATTTTGTTAATATAGAAACAGTGAGATACACAAGGTTCCTTCCTTTCAATTTGCTGGGTGGATTCTGGCAGATTCATCATGAGCTTGTCTGGGATGAACCTACAGGGATCTGACCACACCCTGGCTGAATCACCTAGCCTCCCAGACTCAGATCTGGACTGGATATGAATCGAACCCAATTTCAAGCATGCCCCCTGAAGAACCAGCTACTTAGGATTAAAACTATTAACTTCAAAGAAGATTGATGAAACTGGGAAATCTTAGGGCTGTAGTGAGCATCCTTATATGTTTCAAAGATAATCTAATTACGTAAAGCTCCTCTATGTATCCTTAGATGTGATGGCCAAGCATTATGCTGCAGAGATTTGTGCTACAAGACCCTCCACTATGTCCTAGAAAATCATTGTCCAACTGCCTGTGCTATATTCCTTCTCTTCTAAATCATGATATACATGCATATATACATATATCAGTGCAGATGAACACATGAAATAAGATTATACCATTTGTCTATTCCATGAGTTCATTTTGTTATCTTTCTTTCAAGTATATCACATTCACTATGGACTGCTTAGTTGTACTATCTTGCATAGAAAGTAACTCTCCTCTACGTGAGTCATCATCACCAAATACTAGCTATTTTGAATAATGAGAAGGAAAAAATATATAAAACATCACTAACCTTTAAGAGTCCCTGCTCCAAGATGAACCCCATTATCATTGGCACTGCTGTAAATACACCGATTTGAAACAAGAATTGAGCATTGAGTGCTGCCTCTAGAGCCGTATCATCCAGTTTTCCAGCTTCTTTTGCAATAGCCTCATCCAAGCCAGAGAGAGCCTGCCAAAGTATTCAATTGATTCATACAGATCACTATTAAAATACTAAAAAAACGGACCAATGTGTTATAAAAGGAGGTATTGATGTTTGAAAATCAGCCCATTTCAGGCTTCGCTAGAATTAGACTTGGGGATTAGTTTCTTATATTTGCTTCCAGGGAAAATTGATTGTCATTAGAACTGACAATTCTATCGTTTTAACAGTGACAAATGTCCAGGATTTCATTGTTCATCACCAAATATACCCACCAGGTATGCTTTTCCATAAAGAAAAATGTAAACGGTCAAGACTGTCATCTGCATCAGAAAACAGTGTGTAAAGTTTATAAGTTGCTCTTCACAAATCTTTAAAACAAAATAGTACCTGGAACACCAATGTAGCATTACAAAGACCAACAAAGAAAATATAACTAGGTAGTGATACAATGATACTGACCATTGTGCAAACATAAAAGCCAACAGTAGTAAAGTAGAATGACAACATCCTGAAGAAGTCAAAAAGCTGTCCAAGCCTATATACATCTCTACTCAAGACCTGTTCTCCATTGCCACCAGCAACTTTACCCTCAAATAATGCAATCTGGTTAAGTCCAACATCTCGGCCCTTTCCAACCTGTTACAAATGTTCCATTTGCATGTTGATATCTAACAAAATAACAAGTCATCTATTTGAAAGAATGGATAAAATTTACAGATAAAAAACTACCTGGATGTATTCATGATGGGTAACATTTCCCTGTCGCAGTGTAGAATTGAACCCTGCATAAATACATATTTAGACACCATATCTTTCCTATCTTCTTTTTTATCAAAAATGCTTTCACAAGTTTGTATTTAAGGAAAGATGTACGAATCTAGTATACTTAATACTACACTAGTCAAAGTGAAATCTGTTTGGCAAAGAGCCCCACTTACCATGCTCAGACAAAGCATATTGATATGCAGTATCATATTGTTATAGACATAGTGGAAGACAAAAAGGAATGGAGTCAGTTAATACTGGGAACTTTTACTGGCGCAGGAAATTGATAGCTATTGCTGCCTTCAGAATTTGAACCATACATGCATGGCCCCCTATGCAAAGTATTCAACAAGGTGGAGATTTCTTGTGCATGTATGCATCTATGGCACTCTATACAAAGAATTGTACCATAAATCATGAAAAATTTGCAATTTCTTGGGACTCAGGCTGGTCAATGACATATCTAATGATAAATTCCCAATTTTCTAATAAACTTGGCACAAATGATTAATTGCAACTCAAACTGATTAAGCCACCATCTTTTCACAATTAACTTGACAAAACATCACATATTTCCATTTTGCTGATATATTTCCAATGCTTGCTACCAATTCTTTCTGGTTTTCTAAGACCCTAAAACTATTCCTCTCTTCTATTTTTTCAAAAACCTTATCCCAGTTTTTTTCCCAACTAAATCACATTTTTTGAAAAAATATTGATCTTTTGGTTTTCTAATTTATTCCTAAGAACCAATTTTGCTACTACAGTACAAACTCACAAAGTATTCAACATGTGGAATATATTTTGCATGATCTATAACCCACCATAATTATTGCCTAGAGCAGCAACCCAGCCAGAAGGAATACAGAACCACAAAGTATTTAAATAATTTGAGCTGTTATAGTTGATTTTTTCTATTTGTTGTTTTATATCCTTCGTAATACAGTATCAACTAGTGGTTTCTTATAGTAATGTTCCTATCTCTACTCACATAAAGATTACGGTTAAGCTCAAGTGATATATATATTATTGTATCTGAACAATTGAGATTATACAATATGTGTGTCTCAATTTTTCTACATATTTCAATGAAAGGGTTTCCGGCACAGTAAAATCTCTTCTTATAATGTCATATTGTCCTTATTTCCTTCTATTGAATTTGAGATTTATTAACACTTCTTCTGTTTGCATTGGTTTATCAGTACTATTTCTCTTCAACACATTCGACAATTTATGTTCAACACAAAAAAAATAAAAATAAAATAAAAAAACCTTTCCATCCTTAGCCTTCTTTTCAAAGACAAACAATCTAAAACTTATGCTAACAAATATTTGAAGACACTTTACAAGGTTATGCTGAAAATATGCAATCTGTATCTAACAGGATATTTATGAAACTGTAAGCATATTTGCATAAACCATAACTAATAAATTTCAAACATATTTACATGGAGACTCTTTCCGTCACCCTCAGAACTTGTCTCTTCTACTAGAAACCTACAGTATCAGGTCCTTTACTTTTCCCTAACAAATTAAGGAAATATGATTCAACTCTTGATTTTGGGTCGGGATGGCCTGGGGTATGACCAAGGTTCAGCCCAAGTGGACCCATGAGCTGCCAACCTTAAAACTTGCTTAAAACAAAAACAAAACAAAAAAATTATTTTTTTTCTGTAATATCCCCAATGGGATCTGCCCTAAGATTTTGGAATTAAATTTCTCATTTCTCATTTCTGCCATAGATTTCTGCTCAAAACCCAAATTTCTGATTTTATTTTCTGCTCTTAAACAAATAATTACAACAAACATAAACATGCCCAAACATGACAAATAATGATGGCACGTGATACTGCAAGTTGATAATCATTACAAGCATGCAATCCACCATGAAATACACAATATAGCACAACCAAATTGAAACAACAAATCTGATTTTCTGAATTAAACCCTGCTGCTACAAACTGAAAGTTCTAATCTGAATTTTACAATGGATTCTAGGGCACAACATGCAAAACAATGCCCAGAAATTCTGCACTATAAATCAGATCTAAAAATATAATTATACATACAAACATATGCAAAACAGTCCTCAAATATCAAAAAACCCTAGATGGGCGAAATTCCTCCATGGCAAGTGCTTAGGGTTTGCTGCTCCAAATATGCAAAATTGCCCTTCAAAAGTGGGCGCTCAGGTCTGCTCCAAATTAGGGTAAAACCCTAATCCAATCTGCTCACAAAAGGCCACGATAATTCTGCTCCAAATCTGATTATGCAATGATACTCTAAACCTCCAATTGTCTCTAATGAAGTGCAATTAGAACTCCACCATGAGTTCTCCACAAGATGAGCTAGGTTTTCATCCAACTCACCGTATTCACAAGGGTTTTTATCCTTGGAATAAAGCCCAACCAAAGTTGCAGCCAAAGAGAAGAATCTCCGAAATGAAATTAGATATGGAAATCGATGCCAAATGACTTGCACTTTACATTATTTTATAGCCCTCCCAAAATAAAAACCCTTAACAACACCGACCTCCTTTACTTTATTTTATTATTTCTTTATTTTTTTATTTTTATTTTTTTGGTACGTAAATAAGAATTTGTGTTAATAGTCCAAAAAGATTACATCCTTCATCTAGACACCATGTGTCGATCATAAATTCCAGCATGATTTGTTGTATACAGAAGACCAAAGACCCTTGCAGCCAAATTACAGCAGTCCTAAGATTGATGCACTCGCATTATGCCCCATCTCTGTAGCATTCAGCCTTCCCACAGGCACCCCCTTTTGTGGCTGATCTGAGTTGTGCATTTGATGCTTTACCGGGGGAGATTTCTTCCTTCTAACCTTTGTCCAACCCTACACATTGTGAATAGGGGGCCAAAGTGCTTTGGTCCACTTTCGCAGGAGGGCTCTTTCCTCCTGTAACTACAAAGTTTTGTTCTACTACACCATTTTCACTGGCATCAAATTTCCCCGAGATTGCATTCTCAAGAAGATTCAAAAGATTAAAAGAGGCTGCAACATTTCCTTCCTTCTCAAAGTGGAACTTCTCTTGTGTGGATTTCGAAGTTACATGAAGTTGTGAAGAAGTATCCTCAGCCAAAGTTTGCATATTGCACCCATCCGACCCCAACAAAACTTGTGAAGAGCTGAACTTCTTGGACTCTGGGGAATCTGAATCCTTTTGAGACCACTCGAGGGAGCATTCACAATGTAAAGTTGTGGCTGGGTGTCAATCCACCAGGATAGTTGCTCAACTTTATTCTTGGTTTTGGGCAGCTATTGGCCATGTGGCCAATTTCAAAGCATCTTTTGCACCGAAAGGGCAGGCCTTCATAATCTAGAGGTTGAGACCAACAGCGATTAGCAACCTTAAGAGTGATGTCACTGGGGAGATCTTTTGAGACATCCAATTCCACGAGGATGCATGCAAATGTGGTGAGTGAAATTGGAGATATATGAGTCTATAGTCAAGAAATTACCCAAAGAGTCACCAACTACTTCGAGGCAATCCTCAAACTAAAATTGAAGCAGAAGATTTGGGAGACGAACCCAAACAAGAAACACTGTGAAAGGTTCTTTACGAGGATTGAAATCTATATACCAAGGTTCGAGAAGAAGCAAACTTTTCCCCCAGACCCATCGCTCCTTGAGGATGTCATCCCGATCTTGTTTGCAATCAAACACCACCAAAAAAAAAACCCTATGCACAAGGATAGACTTCCACTTTCCCCCTAAGCTGGGGTTTCCACGCAATAGAAATCCATTGGTGCAGGTCTACAAGCCTTGGCCAAAGACGGATGAATTGGCCAATCAAGCCATCGGAGGAGAAGAATTTTTCTCCTTTGAGGACATCCTTTTTAAGATCCTCAGAGAAGACAAATGTTGGGGATTTCGCTACCTTTTTGATGGGGAACTTCGAGCAAAACTTGGAGGCCATTAGTAAGTCAAAGGCCGAACCCCACTTTGCTAGTCTTGCATCCCATGCCTTAGATCTATCACTAGAGCCCCTATCTCCTTGGGCAACAATGGCACAAAAAGAGGGTATCTACACGCCTTCGGTCTCCAAATCTGTGTTTCGTAGTTTAGGCGAGCAGACAGAAGAATCATTGCTGCCAATCTTTGATGCGCCTTTCAACAACGCCTCTTTGAAACTCCCAAACTCTGTTGCAAACTACCGAACGCCAAGCCCCTCAGATCGATGCACAAGAGTGTTGGAGCGGAACAAGGATAGGTTTTTTGAGTCGCCCATTTCAGACGCAGCCAGAGGATTTCCCATGCGAGGCCATAAGTTCGTGCCCGAGGTCTTCGATTCTCCCTTCGCACGTAAACGCAGGTCCGGAGATTTGGGAGGGCGCAAATTAGGGTTAGGCAAAGATGCAGACATCATAGGTAGCGAAAAAAAGCAGAGTAGAAGAGTGCAATTTATTTACTTATTTATTTTATTTAATTATATTATTTATATTTTAATATTATATAATATATATACTAGTGTGTAAAAACACTATTAAAATAGGGTGGATTAAGGGTAGGAAAAGGGGATATTACAATCCTCCTTTCCTGGAATTGCTTGCCCACAAGCAATTGAAAGACTAGATACTGCCAAAACAACCTGAAGTGGCAAATCTCTCCAACTAGTCAACTACTCCATGGTCACCCTGCTCCTCAACTTGTGGCTACTTCTCCTATAGTGAATCCAAAGAATAGTATGCAAAGTGAGTTTTGGTGGCCAAAATGAAACACAACTGTCCATACACACTCAAACTCAATTTTGCTCCATCCCTCAACCTCTAAAATTCTGCTCCTCGTCCATTTAACCTATTTGCGTAGTTGTAGGCACAAGAATACCAAATCATCAACCTCAAGTGTCATCAACTCTCTTCCTTCAAAAGCTTCTTTGTCCAAAAATGCTAAGTCTATTAAAGAAAAAGCATCATACATATCCAAAGCCTTAAAGAATGTCATGCCTACCAACATGTGATAGGTGATATCATGACCTCTAAAGCACAACCACCTGCACCAAACCTTTTGCTGCTCCACTACGATACAATATCACTTGACCAAAAATTGTGAAGCAACTAACCAAGATCCTTGTGAAGTATTATATCAATCACACCAACACCGGGATCCCAAGTTATTACACCATCACACCAACTGAAAATGAATAGATAAGTGTCTTTAATGATGCCATCATAACAAACTATCCTCCTAGACCGAAATTGTCTCATATGAATGTGAAAAGTGTCCATCATATGTGCATCACCAAGCATGCAATTCTGCTCTAGGCTGCTAGTGCAAATCAGGATAACACTGTGAAAACTGAAAATCAGACCTATGATGATGCCACGAATGCTTTTACTGCCATAAGATGATAGGATTTCATCATCATGCAACCTCCCAACGTTGTAGTGACAATCCCATGCATACCAATCCATCCAAATAGCTGCAAACATCAATGGGCAATCTGAAAACTCCATGATCAGCAATATAAAAAAGCCATCAATCATCAAGGAGTGAGCTGAAAATCAATAGATTGGATCTGAAAATTTTCTGCTCTCGTGCTATTTTCCATGTCTTGAACTATAGTCGAGCTGAAACTCAACATCCACACGAACATACAACTCCAAATTGGATACCTACATGACATTTCCTACAAGTTTTGAAGCTAGGACAACATTGTGTTCACTCAAAGGATCATCATCATGATAGCATGGTGTCAAAATATAAGTAGGCTCATCAAGCTCTCCAAGAATAGTAAAACTCTTAACCAAATCTGAATTACAAATGTTCTTCTCTACATATGCATAACAACCATTATTTGCTGGTCCACAAGGTATATACACAACTTCCACCTCCTTAACCTTGACTCGAGTCTTCAATTGGCTCCCCAAATGATGTGTTTCATGATCCCTATGATTAAAATCATTTGTACAAAATAAATTTTCTGATTTGTTTTCAAAATCATACCTCTCAACAAGTTCATGTGAATCTGATTGGTCTTCATTTTCTACCATCATAGTTTCTTCCCTTGGAAGTATTAGAGATTGACAAAGAAGTGTATCTCGCTGCTGCCTCAAATGATCCATGTGACTGAATTGTTCCCTGATATTTTGTAGGTGTTGTTTTGCTTGAGCAGCCAGCAACTTGGCTTCCCTAGCCCTCTTAGCCACTCATCACACATGCTTTGAGTCCTCTTTACATCTCCTACGCTCTCATGCACAAAGTCAGATTGTTTGTGGCTTGTATCCACAACTGTTACCTCATGCTTAGCCATCAAATCTTTAGTATCAACAAGGTAGGGTTTCTTACCACTACCATCCTTATATGATTTGTCTATCACCTCATGATTATGTGAAGATAAAGGACTGTTGTTCGTTATCAGAAAATCAGAACTGTCATCATACCTTTTGTGGTGTCTTTATAGAACTCAAGTTCATCTTCCTTCATTGTTTTATGCTCTATATCAAGTGTTAATCTAGTGGATGTGTCCAACTGAAAATCAAGTGTATCATTTGTCATAATTTTTGCCACATGCCTGCAAGTTAGATCACCATGTGTACATGTCTCTTCCATCCTTAAGATTTCACAATAGGGCACCTCAAATTCTTCATCTCTTTGTCCAGCCTTCACACTCTTCGTATAGGATTGTTGTTTGTTGGATGTGGCTGCCATAGAGGACTGAATTTCTGCTGTGGGTGATGAAGAATGTGCCAAGCTCAACTCCAAACAAAGTTCATCAACCTGAATTTCTGATTCTTAAAGGGCCATTTGAGTGCTCTTCAAGGAATCCATAGTAACCTTAAGCTCGTTCGTAAGCTTATCGACTTCCTCGTCTTTCCCTCTTAGTGCAACAAAATATATCTCATCAAGCTTGATGAAGATGATCTCTATCTGAAAGTAGGTGTAGGTAATTTGATTTCATTACCACCAAGGCTTCTTTGAGTACCTATAAGTTTGCAAGAGATAGTTCTCCTTCAAAGTTCTTGTGTGTACATGGAGCCCTCCAACAATAATCTGCCATCAATTTATGAGTATTATCAAAATGTGTTAGGGCTGCAATAATCATGTCTTCATTGACCTGCAATTGTGTTGCCAAATGATGGGACCCATGGGGCCTATCATCTTCATACAAATATTCACAACCACACTTCCCAAAATCAGCTACCTCTATGACATCTTTTTCGCAAAACTCATGTTTTGAGGCTAGGTCAACATAAAATTTAATCAAGGCATCATTATCATAGTAGTGAGTAGAATCATCTTCTTCACATAGGTCAACATCATCATCATCATGCACAATAGAGGAATCATAAGAGTAGGGTGCCAAAACACAAGTAGATTCATGCTCCTCTTCAATTGCTGGTCTAGAGGGTGTATGCACAATCATAAATTGATCCATCAATTCTTGCAATGTTAAATCAAATTTATCAAACTCACTTTGCTCAATGTTGTACCCAAAACGAAGTTTTTGCTTCATTAAGGCATTTTGATTAAAATAGTTTAAATCCTATAAAATTGTTGTCAAAAGTCAGTTTTTGGTCAAACCAAGCATGGGCTTTTTGTGGGTTTAATGTCTAGAAGATATTGGCAAAAATTGAAAATTTTGAAAATTAGGGTTTTCGGGCCCCTATTTTTGGGAAAACCCTAAAAACCCTAAAAAATAGGATCTTTCCAGAATTGGCTGAAATTTATATCGATTGGCTTATTTCCTATCATGATCACATTAGTGAAGTCAAAATCAAGAAAAAGTTAGTTTAAGTTTGGTGGCTTGTTTTCACTTTTTCAAGGGAAAGATTAAGACCTTCAAGGTCATCAATGGCAATTGGCCAGTACCGGGTGTCGAAATCTAAGCCTCAAACTCATCACAAAGGTTCTACGGAGAAAGATGCTAAAAAAGATGCTTCGCAATGGAGAGGATTTTCAAATGGCGGAAAATGCAAAACTATTCTAAGTCTGCAAAACACTATGCCTTGCTACGTGGGAGATACTTCCGCAATCAACGTGCAAGTCAACTTTGCAGTGTCCGTACACATAAAAATGGTAAAATACAGTCACGTATACGCATCAACGGCAGTAATCCTTCAACGCAGTCAACTCAGCAAGCGACACGATGTTCGTGAAGCGCGAAATGGTGAAAATCATCAATTCTGGAGCAAATCTGTCCCACTAGAGGCCAAGGGCGCCCTTGAAATTGAGGGCCTAAATGCAATTGTTGATGCTTACAAGTACAATCATTGTCTTCGGAATTCTGTCAGCTTTCCAGTGAGTCGTAAAGCGAATTCATCAAATTCGCGAAGCTCCAGCAAACGACAGTAGAACCAGAAGAAATGGGAAATTTACGCATCAGAGACAGCAGTCAAAATACAAAATCTGCGCCCTTGAATAAAGCCTATCCAGATGTTAATATTTGCAGAAACCATTTCTGGGGGATCTCTTTAGGTTCAGTCCACCTCCGCGATGAACCCGTTCGCCAATCTATAAGACATATTCAGCAATCGTGGCAGTTGATCCAGCAAGCACGTAAAATGGAGGGAAAATAAAGGTGAAAATATCAAATTGTACCTCTACAGGCCAAGGGTGCCTACACTTTTGGCCAACTAGTTGAGGTTTTTGGCAGTTGTCGTCTTCACGAGATCTGTTCACAATCATCCTAGCTATGCGGTGAACTCAACCAACAACCCTTGAGATCCGTCAAAATTCGTAGATGAAGAATCAACGAAAAATGCTAAAAGATAAAGGCAAGCAAAAAAATGGCTAAGTATGGAAAAATGCACCTTCCTTTAAAAAAGCGCCCTTCTACTAGAGGTCTTAGAAGCAGTTTTCTAGCTTTGTCACTCACAGGAACATCTCTTCTAAGTTGTTCCATCTCCGTGATGAGATCATCGATGCAAGCATCGAAGCAATCCAGCTCGCGATAGCAAAGGTCAAAGTGGAGTGTTCAGTTGAAAGTTACAAATTGCAAAATCATTCTCAAAAGCTCAATTGTGCCCCTGCAGGGCAAGGGCGCCCTTGCATTTGAGGTCCTTAAACCAACTTTCAAAAGTTGCATCTATAGTCACCCTTTGCGGAATTCTTCCAGTTACGCAATGGATCCAACATCCAGTCGACGAGAGACATCATTCACCAGCAACGGCAGATTGAAGCACGAAGAGTCAAAAGAGGAAAAATGTCTAAGTCTGGTGTCATATGCACCCTTTTTGAAAAAGGTGCCCTAGTTTTTGAGGCATCGAACTCAATTTTTAGCACTTGCAGCTCCCAACAACATCTCGTCAAACTTGCTCCGACTACATGATGAATCCGTCAGCTCAGCTTCAGGATCAACTGGGCATCCAGAATTCAAGATCAAACAGAGGCCTTCATGACAATTGCAAGGGTTAAAAAGTTGAAAAGTTTCTAAGAAATGGCGCCCAAAAGTCAAAGTTTGACTTTCAAAATTGAAGTACATGCTCTAGCCGCCCTATATAGGTGAAGTCAGTTAACTGAATTAAAATAATATTAAAACTTTAGTTTTAAATGCCAATTTTACTTGCATGTGACGTATTTATGCTTTGCATGTTGGGTGGCTCCCTTTTGAAGGCTTGGGCTTCATTTTTGTTAACTAAATGTGGCCCAATGAGATAATTGCGTCCTAAATTTAGGGTTTTCCCCTGCATGTGACACCTAAACCCTCAAAAAATTGTTTAAATATGCATAGAGGTGTCCATTATTTTCACAACAAGTTGAAGGCAAACACATATTTTCTTGTGCAAGCAAGATTTGAAGGTGCTACAGGCGATATTCTTTTCAGTGTTCTTCGCAGATACAGGTCCAGATTGCTTAGAAGACTTCATTCAAGGAAACGCGTCATTTTTACTGCGGCAAAATATAACTTCTATTTTCTCTCTCTATTTCTTTTATCCTTGTCTTAGGTTTTCTTTCACATGTCAAAGTAACTGACAATTTTTCACAGTTTTGATCATCTGGGTATGTTGTGCATGGCTTTCTCTACGAAACCCATGTGCTAGATTTTTTCAGGAAAAATTGCCTCGTAGCTTCACTTTTTGAAGCTTTGCTTTTTTTTTGGAGATTCCTTTGCATGGTAGAGGAAAAGTCAATATTTTGAAAAACGAAGAATCTGGAGTTAATCAACACATTGGCGGCCACAAAACCCATATTCTAGAATTTTTCGAAAAAATTTGCCCCTGCAACCCCTACTGCCCCTGTTGCTTTTTTTCCAAAAAGTCTTTGCATATGAGGCGAAAAGGCATTTTTTCGAATTTTTGACGTTGTGGGTTTACTTAGAATCATTTTCTCTACAAAACCCATGTCTCAGAATTTTTCGTGAAAATTGCCCCTCGACAAGGTATTTTTAGCCTCATCAGGAGCTCTTTTAGCTTCATCGGAAAAGTTGTCAGGTCATAGCCGTGTTTACAATCAACAGGCTAGTTTTTCATAATGCAGTTCACTCAGATTGAATTCAAGACCAAATCGGTCTTAGTTCATTATTTCATTAGAACGACTGACACAAATTTGCATTAGGGGAATCTAGAGGTTGACTTGAACGCTTCATAAATGAGCCAAATCACATTTCAAAACATCGAAGAATCTGGGTTGCTAGAGGTGGCCTCACTTCCCATCACAGTACAATGTATAGAATTCGTAATGGCTTGTGTAAGACATTACAACTATACTACACAAGAAATTCAATCAATGAATGGACAAGTGATACAATATCAGGCCCAAGGACATCGAGAAGTGCTTCAATATTCCTCTGAATCCAAATAATTTGGTCATTACCATGGAACAATGTGAGAAGGCGTTCAATGCTGATAAAGAAAAATGTCAGAGGAGAATGGCAAGGAGATGGCTTAAACAGAAGAAAGTTAACTTTCCAAAGATGTCATCAAAAAATATAAGAACATACTTTCTTGAGCTGATTACGAAACACCTTGTTCATACAGGACTGAAATGTAGCTGGAGCATTGGTTAAGCCAAAGGGCATCACCCAAAATTCAAAATGTCCATAATGGCATCTAAATGTCGTCTTCTCCACATCCTCTTCTCTAACCCGTATCTGATGGTATCTTGATCTCAAATCAATTTTAGAAAAATAGTGAGCCCCATGTAATTCATCAAATCACCTCACTTATGCAAGGGATTGGATACTTGTTTTTTATGGTTCTCTTATTCAATGCCCTGTAATCAATACACATACAAATCGTACCATCTTTCTTCTTGGCTAGCACCACCGAAGAGGGGAAAGGACTGTTACTAGTTCTAATAGGCCCCATCTCAATCAGCTCCTTAATTGCCTTTTTCTATTTCATCCTTGTGGCAATTTGTATGTCTATAAGGTGTAGTATTCACCGGTTTTGTCCCCTCCTCAAGCTATATCACAAGCTCCATTCCTCTATCAAGTGGGATCCCTGGAGGTATGCTCCCAAAAATTGTTTTATGCTTAGTCATCAAAATCTCAACATCGTGGTGATAGATCCTCTTAAGTTGTCATGTATCTGTATCTATAGGCATAATAATGCATTTTGTTGTCCACTCCACTTGATCCTATCTAATAAGCCTCTCCATCCTCTTGAATGAGACTATACGTGGTCCACCATTAGTCATTCCCCTAAGTGTAATCTTTTTACTACCTGAATCAAACTTCATCTCCATAGTTTTCAGATTCATAGTGAACTCAGCAATAGAGCGTAGCCACTGTATACCAAGAACCATATCCATGTCCTTTATGCTTACCACATTGAAATCATCCCTAAGCTCATACTCACCCAACTGAATTCTTAGATTAGATATTTTCCTAGTACAAGTAAGTGTGAAACCATCTACTACCATTACCTTGAAACCCTCACAATCTTCACTTTTGACACCTCTTCTAGCAACCACTCCATCGATAAAATTGTGAGTGCACCCATATCAATGAGAGTCACTATACGCTGCCCACATAACACTCCTCTAACTCTAAAAGAACCAATATTCTGCAAGCTAGATAGTTGTGCTATCGTTCCTTTGGTCCCTTGTTCCTTTTCAGACTCATCAGAAGAACTTTCACTATCACTTTCCTTTGAACCAGCTTGTTGATCTGAATTTTTTGAACTTGATTCATCAGCTATAATAGCACACTTATGTGTTTTGTCTCATGGTTCCCTACAATGGTAGTGTTACCTGATCTTTTATGAAAAATCAAAACAAAAGAAGAAAAGGAAAATATTTTCTGCAAAAGAAAGTCAAATGAAGTCAAAGGATAAGGATTGAAAAATATCTTATCTACAGAGGACAAGGATGACAACTCATAGGAAAAACATCTAAAGTCGACATGACTTTTTGATTTTAGGCTCTCAAAAACTTATAAATAAGAGGCCTATGTTTGTTGCAAAGTATTGGAAAAGTTTATTGTGACAAAGTGACATTCAGTCCTTTAATTTTTTCAATCAAAATCAGGTCTCTACTTTTGTAATCTTCTTCATTGATTGCATCTCCAACCTTGTTTCATTTGAAATAATGGTTTGTTGTATGCTTGTGATGTAATATTTTACTGTTTTTCCAAAAAACAGCCATTGTAGCAGCCTTCAGTGATTCAAAGATCAGTATTTTTGCCTCTATTTGTTTCAATTTTCTATGTATATGAAAGAAAAGCAGGTATTATTGTGAGTTCTATGACTCCTTGATTGTTGTTGTTCTAAGTTTACCTTTGAATTATTGTTGCAAATTACTGTGTGAAGCTTTAGATTGAGATTCATAGGTTTTGCTGAAATGAAGTAGAAATCTGCTATATTTGGTGTATCACCTTCATTTTCCATTTTAGCTTCAGATTATCAAATCTTTCTCATCTCTTTTCCCAACAAGGTTCTTTACTTAGAGTTAGTTTTTTGGGTGATTTACCAAGGGGAAGCCACCCTTTAATCCGAGATTGACCTCGAGTTTCGCGAGTCCCACAACTCAAGAGGTCATCCCATGTTTCAAAGGATAGCTGGATTCAAGATTCAGCAGGGTGCATATTCCAGGTGATAACAGGTAGCACAAACCTTTCCTTCTAAGTTCATTAAGTTACTCAATATCCAATCTAGGAGGCATATTTTTTGACTAATTGGAATCTTTTTGAATATGTCTTTTGTCTTTTTCCTTCTTAGATATAATCCCTTTAGACTGAAATTTACTCTTCGAAGTAGATGACTCCATATCCCCTACTTTCTTAATTGCCTCTTGTAATGTGGGTGGGCTAAGTGCCTTTATCAAACCCCCTTAACAGATCTGCTAAACCATCCATGAACAACACAATCAACCTCCTCTCTGAATATCTTTCACAAGCACTAAAAGTCTTTGAAAATCTGCTATATAAGTGTCCACTGACCCCCACTGCTTAAGCTTAGCTAACTTCTTAAAATGGAGTTTTGGATCTTTCTTATAGAACCTGTCAATCAACCTTTTCGTGAACACTACATAAGAATCGATCTAATCATGGCCCAATGTCACCATTCCATGGTGCCACACTCATGTGCACACTCATCCAAATGTATTGCAGCGTACTTGATGGCTTCATCTTAAGGCATTGGATTAAGCTGAAAGTATGTATCAAGTCTTTGCACCCACACTCTTGCTGTAGTTTTTCCAAAACCATCAAAATAAGGAATGGTTAACTTGCCAACTTTCCTTTGCAAATCATGATTATGGGCCATTCCACCCCTATGTGGTCTATGTCTCATCCTAACATCCACATAATCATGAAAAGACATTTCAGCTTGGAATTCTATATCTGACTTTCTCCAATCTTGAAGGATTCGATCTTGGAGCTCCATTTCAGTAGGTTCCACTTCAATATGAGGGTTATTTCTTGGAGGGAAACAAGGCATCAAAGGTTTGGTGTTCGCTGTCCTGGTCATATTACACTGATTATCAGTCCTATTATTCACCGATCCATCATCATTCCCATCATTCCGACCATTTTTATTTTGATTGTTATTGCTTCCCATTATATGTTGCATCAAAAGGGCTGCCATTTGTGCCAATGTCTATTGTAACCCTTGTTGAAACTCACGCTGCCCTCTCATCCAATCATTAAGCATGTCACGGGTACTCTATTCCTCATGACCCCTGTTATCCCTGTTATCCCTGTATCTATCACCCATACTTGTTTCTATTCTTTCTTCACCAACAGAAGGTATTATAGCAGTTTCTTCAATATTCAGATTTGACCTGTTTCTCCTCAAGTAATATTGATGTTGATTATGCGTCACTCATAAACTGTTGTTTTCTATCATGTGACCCACCAGGATGGCAGGATACCAATGTAATGGGCTACCCCAAAGTGAATTGAACCTTTTCACTCATAAAAGGATTAGTGAGTTTATAATTAAGGCTTGTGTATTTTTTCTTTGTAGTTTTGTAGTTTGAATGCCAAATATACCAATGACAGGAAGAAAAATGTACAAAATTGCGAATGCTATTAAAACAATAACAATTTCCTGAATATCAATTCACTGAATTTTAACAAATGAGCTGCAGAGTACAAACTGACCTTACAAGCATAGGCAACAGCACAGTTCAAGTTTCCATTTTAACACTTCCCTACACAACTTCAACAACCCAAAAACTCAAGCTCTAATAGTCTTTTGTTCAATACTAGGCGACATAAGGAGTGGCTATGCACCTGATCATTGCGTTGTTGCAACAGTCATCATATGGATTATGTTTCCCTCTGCTCCTATTTATGCTTGTTATTCCAAATAATTTACTACCGGCCCGAAAAGGATATAAGACTCAATCCTAATTCCAAATTGTGTTGAATTTTGGGAAGATGTGAATTAACAACTTGAAATTAAAGTAACAATTTCTATGTACTCCTTAGCTAGTGAAAGCTAGTGTCAGGAAAATGCAGCAGGTACAAGGGAGCTTGAGTAGTTTATATTAAATCATAATATGGATTTCAAAATACAGAAATTGTTAATTAAGGCATTCGACAGCACCTATCAGGCATCGATAGAAGAATATCCAAAGGGAATGGCTGAAGTTATGCTCCCATTAAGAGAGAAATCAACATATCATACAAACATAATGATTGAAACTGATACTCACATAAGATTATGTGATTATGTCTGTGTTTCTATCGGCATAGGTGCACAGGGGATAGCATATGTTTTCAGTCAGTTATGCCAACTTTCTAATAGTTCAGGTAGGCAGCATCAGCTTAGTACATGGAGATATAGCATTTCAAGGTGTAATTGTTGATGAACATTGTGTCTTCAATAGCCACTTTCAATCAAAGGCTTGTTCGAGATAAGGCAAGTGCCTTGGAACGAGGACTATTATCCAAGAAGAGCTCAGAAATTACAAGGTCGGCGGGCATATTACATTGGGCAGTATTAGCATGTAGTTCACAAACCACGGGTGGAGATTTTCAAGGTTTCTATAACCTCGTAAAATGCTGCCCAAGCATATTTTAAGTTTGTGTAAAGAGTGCCAGCGGTGCCCGCTATGGTTATAAAAAAATTTGAAAAGTCCGCCACATCACTAAAAGTGAAAATTAAAGACCATTGGCATTTTAAAAAGGTAGACAATTTAAATCAAGCTTGTTGGCAATGTGTGGTAATTATGAAACTTGTTCATTTCACCTACAGAAATGAAAGAGAGGTATGGTCGCGCCTAGACATGAATGTAAATTTGGAGAAGACTAAGTCCGCAACCTGGAGAAATATCGATGCAATGAAGCTGTATAGTGGGTCTTTGAATGTTTTTTGACACACATTATATCGAATACAAGTCACCGTGAACTTGTATTTATGAGAAAGCTAAGGATAATCTTCAAAAAACAGTGGGTAACTACAAATAACCATCATCAAGGAACAGTGGCCGACCATTGCTACCCGCCACATTGGAATACAGACAAAAATTGGCGTTTCATGATAAACCAACCTTGGTATCATTGTCTTCATTGAAGGTTAAAGAATTGTTGAGGAAAATGTAAATACAAACCAAGCTGAATAAACTGAAGCACCATGCTAACGATCCTAAAAGCAAGGAAATCGATTGTCTGAATTGCAAGCTTTGGTTCGGATCCAAAGAAGGCATAATTTGGAGTGGAATACTTGTTTACAGCTTGGGGCGTTTCAAAGGTGTGTATTTATTAAATCAGGGATGTGTAATTAATGAGAGTAGCACCATAGTTCACGAAAGTTGAGGGATAGTTCTGCAGAGCAAAGCTGAAGATATCTTCAATTGGCAACACTCCATTAGAAATTCGGGGGGTGATATCAAAACGGTAGAGTCCCTATCGCCTGCTTCTGTAAAGGTCAAGCCTTCATAAATGTGACCCTTTCCCTCATAATGAAACGACAGCCATTTATCTGTCAATTTGTAGACTATGGGTATATTATTTCATAATAAACATTTCAGTGAATAATGTTTTAACGAGTGAAACATTATTCGGACAGGAAGGTGAAGGGATTTTTATTTTTATTTTCAAGAGGCAGTTATGGGAACTAAAAAGTCTCCCACGAAGTTACTTATTCTGAAATTTTCATCGAGGAAGCATCTTTTGGCTATGACACGAGAGCCTCTGTGAAGGTTGGGGTAGCTTAGTTATCAGATCTTATACTGTTCATCTAGGGAAAGGGGGATTATTTTTTGAACTTAATCTTTGTCTAGGGAGATAGAGTCTTGGAGCTTTGTTTTGTGCTCTTGAATAAAGGAGACATTTCTACTCTTTGTGTTTGATTGTCTTCTTTTAAATTGTTGATTTCCTTTGCGAATCCCCAATTATTCATTTGTATTTTCTTTGTTATAACAGATTAAGGATGTGTTCACTGCAGGATATTTGTGTCATGTTTTGTTCATGTATTTTCTGAGAATTATTTTCTTTCCTCCTCTTTATCATTTACTGGTTTGAGTGAATGATTTTTGTGTCATTTGCTTTGATATTTTATTCCAAATCGCTCTCGCATTTGTGTCATTTTTATGTGCAGATGTCCGTTTGCCTTTACTGTTTTTTGGTTAAAAGCACACCTTTGTTTTGTTTTCAGTTTCTCCAATTCATTGAAGATCATAAGAGGGAGATGTACCTCTAAAATTCAGAGGAAGATCGCTAATTCAATAGCGATCTCAGGAGCTGTTAGTTCATTGTGTCACTGCTCAGTGGGGCAATAGAGAGTCATTTATCACATCAAATTGCAGTGACCAATCTGTTTACTAACACTATTCAAAAAATAGTGAGTGTTCAATGAAGCTATGCAAAAGGAGATGATGGCTTTGAACAAATGTAACACCTAACATCTTTTGAGTTTGCCCAAGGTAAGGAAGCTCATTGGTTGCAGTTGGATGCTTAAAAAAATCGTGTAGATAGTCAATAGATAGGTACAAGACCAAACTGGTGGCCAAAGTCTACTCCTAGAGAGAGGGAGTTGGTTTCAATGAAATTCTCTCATTTCACTAAATTATCTTCCATTAGAGAGAGTCCTACTATCTATTGTTCTTAACTGTGATTTTAAATTGAACAAACAGATGTTAAAACTACTTTATTGTATGAAGATCTTGAAGAAGAAACTTATGTGTGAAAACTTGATGGTTTTTGGGTAAAATCAACACTTAATTTGCAAGTCAGAATAGTCATTATATGGTTTGAAACAAGCACTTTCTATGAGGTATTTCAAGTTTCATGATTTTACATTGAACTGGATTCCATTAGTAGTGAAAAAGATCATTATGCCTACATTAAATGTACTAATGATCAAATTCTAGTCATTGTCTTGTATGTGGATGACATGTTATTTTTTAGTAACAAGGGGAAGATTGGGGAGCTTAAAACTCCATTCTCTAGTGTGTTTGGCATGAATAATTTAAGGAGGAAAAATATATTTTGGAAATGCAAATCAACAAGGATCAAATTCATAGAAAGTTTTGGATTAGTTAGAATAAGTATGTTAACACCATATTCTAATGGTTTCCTTACACAATTGCAAAAAATGCAAGTATTTCTTAACCTCTTCGCACTAAGCTTTCATTGGATGTGTCCTAAGTTGAAAAGTAATTTAAGGGATATGAATAATGGGTCTTGTGTTAGTTTAGTTGGTAGGCTAATGTATCCAATGGTATGTACTAGACCAGATATTGCCCAAGCAATGGGAGTTCTTAACAAGTTTGTCTCTTAACAAGTTTGTCTCTAAACCTTATAGAGAGAACTATACTTGTGTTAGGAGAGTATGTATATATTTGCAAGGAACTTCTTATTATCATTTATGTTATTATGGTTCTTATGATGTTCGCAAGATTTTAGACACAAAGAACTTTGTTGATGAAAATTGCAAAAGTGACTTAAATGGTCAGAGGTCCACTAGTGGCTACATCTTTCCTTTGTTTGGCAGTGCTATCGATTAAATGAAGAAAAGCTAGCCCATTTTTGTTTTCTCCACTACCAAAGCAAAGTCTATGGCTACTACAAATGTTGGTAAAGAGGAAGTATGATAACAAAGATTATGTTCAAGAGTTTTTTTTTATTGCAAGGTGGATCAAATTAGATGTGATAGTCAAAGTGCTATTTGTTTGGCTAGGAATCCCATGTACCATGCTCATACAAAACACATTAATATTTAGTATCACTTTATCTACAAGATGGTTTAGGGTGGTAAAGTAATGGTTGAAAAAGTTGGTACTCGCAACAATGTTGTACATTCCCTTACAAAAACCATTAACATCGGCAAGTTCTATTGGTGTAGGGAGGCCACAAGCCTTGCATCTGATACTTGATTCACTTTATGTTTCTTGTTTGCATTATAATGTACAATATCAAGAGGGACAATGTTAGGATAGTATGATATTTAGTTGCAATTCTAATGTACAAATGTTGGGTTCCAACACCTTTGGAATGGGTACTTTAACACCCATGTAGGTAGTTGAGGGATTATTTATTTATTATTATTCTCTTGATTGATTGGAATATTAACTGCAGTAGCATTAAAGAGGGTTCATTATGATAGTGGCAGTTACAAATTGACTTGAGTTCAATTACAGCACTTTCCTATTTTTATGTGTTAGGTGGGAGAGTAGAGTATCTTCTCATTGTTCGGTGGGGCCCATTTGAGATAGTGGTATAATTTTGGAACACTAACCATGGGAGTGGTGTTTACTATGTTGAATGTGGGGTGGCTATTCATGGGGCATTGAATATTTGGGCATTGGGGGTGTTGTGTTTTTTTATCATACCATGGGTTTTATTGGTTTTGGTTTTGGGAAACCATTTATGGTTTTCTCCCTTCCATTCTCTATAAATCAAATGCCTCAAGTCTTTTGCAGTGAAGCATTGTTATGCTCCGGGAATGCTATTTTGTTGAAGAGAGATAGTTAATCTACTTTTATAGCTCTTACTAGATTAATACAAACTTCTCCTCTCTTTGATGATAGAGTTTTTTTCTCAGAAGGGCTTTTCCACATGTATCTAGTGGTCTAAGTTTGCTCTTGTGTGTTCACCAATTTAAGCTCGCATATCTAATTTATAGTAATCAAATGATTCTATAATAGATAATTTCAGATTTGCATACTAGGAAAACAAGTTTTTAAAGTAGTAGTTTACCCCATTTATCAACACCAGTAACTATATATTTACAAACAAACAAGAGTGGAACATCTACGATTTGAGATACTCTGTCATAATATATGAAAGCCTGCAACAAATCAGAGATTACCTATCAATTAAGCCAAGTTTGCCAACATAATGCCTTAAAACACGTTGAAGGTTTATCGAAGGGAAAGAAGACTTGTATGAAGGCAGAAAATATAGATAACATTGCTGATCAATTACATCCCAGTTATGAGCTATTAATTTCAGGTTTGCCAACCTAACACATTAAAATACATTAAAGGTTTATTGCTGGGAAAGGGGACTTTCATGAAAGCAGGAAATACAGATAATATTACTGATCAGTTATCCCCAATTATGAGATATTAATTTGACGTTTGCCAACTTAATACCTTAGAATATATTAAAGATTACTAAAGGGCAACAAACACTTGAATTTTACTTCTAAATCGAAGGCAGCAGAAAGAAGATTTGCAATTTGAAAGCATAAAAGCAAGAATTTCAAAAAAAGTTGATTTAGAGAAAATAACATTACCAGCATAGATATCCTCACTGATATTAATTACACGAGATGCCTTGCTTATGCCCCCTCTTGAGATATGAAAAACCCTATCAAAAACATCTGGATGGCCATAATGCATACGGACTCTGAAACATAATAATAGTTGTGTGAAATTTTCCATCTTATAGAGACACACACAAACACAAACAAGAAAAAAAATGTAATCATCGATGGAAAAAATTTACTTACTTCAAAGGATTTGACAAGACACGTTGACCCATAGTCACAAAACTTGTTTCTTGGTTAGACATGAACCAAGCTAAAGATGATACACTGCAGAAATGTTTATTCAATGTCAATTAATGACCATATATCAACCCTTCTATATTCAATCTAAAAAATAATACACAACAGCTTTTGCAAAAAGCTTCGTCATATTTAAGAATTTCATCCTGAAGAATACCTTCCAGTGAAGACATGCTCACGAACACCGAGAATTGTTGGGCGTCGGAGTCCATGATGATCACTGTGAAACTCCTCGAGCAGATTACGCATTTTGAGAGCCTCCTCAAAGTAGTTGTCCTGATAAACAGATAAATATTACAAAACATACTCAAGAGAATAATCCCCTAAAAATTAAATCTGCTCATAAATCCCATTTCTGAGCCCAATATATATTATGGTGAATGATACACTGAAGAAAACTAGGTGACTTAGACTTTATTGAAATGCAACCCTAGAGAAATAACAGATCATTTAAAAATTCTTCTTTTTAAATAGACTCCACCCAGCCACTTTTTCACAAAATCAAAGCATACATTATTCAACACCTCTATTTGACATTCTCTTACTATAGCTTACTATTAGTCTATTACAATGGAGCCGATGCAAATTTCATAGTTCTGAATGTTATTACCAAGCACTTATTTTGCATGATAAATTCATTTGAATAATAACATGACCCTCACAATATTAAATCAAGAGATATTACATAATTTGACATAAAATCAATAAATTTGTGTTGATATAGATAACTCAACATAGCCAAGCATCAAGACAAACTCAAAAATCAAAATGCGTGTAGTCTATGCCTCCATGTCAGCAACAAATTATATCATATGTACACTGGGGACAGATCCCCTGTGTTTGTTGCCTCCATCCCCCACCAGAAACATTTCACTTTTCAAGGACCAGAGGACAGGTAGGAAACATCCCCCTGCCATCCCCTATCCCCTGGAGAATTTGGAAGTGTCACTAGTACAGGGAAAAAAATCAGAAGCAGAAGTTGTAGTGAATGCCAGGGATCAGGTAGTCATTCCGAGGATGGCCAAGAGACACATAGACATCCCTTTACTGTCCCTGGGATAGCTAGCCCAGAATTTTTTAAACCAATCTTTCCTTCTTCATTTTTAAACACAAAGATGAGGGGAAAAAGAAAAGCAAAGTCTCTGATTGATAAATTTTCACGTTCAAAGTGGGTTAGGCGACCATTGGCAGGAGCTTTGCCCATTGGTGCTGCTCTCATTAAAAAAAGTTAAAAAATTAAAAAATTAAAAACCAAGTGACTGCAGCTATATGTCCTGGGGATAATGGAAGCACTTTTTCTGGTGGGCCTCTTGTTAGACATGCAGCTCTTGCAGTGTTGGATAGAATTCAAGAAACTGGGTTCCTGGAAAGGCAGTATTAAAAAGGCTAGCTAACCAAAACTCTGGCAAACAATGTTCATGTGAAAGAAATCCATGTTCAGGCCTTCTTCTAGGTATTGACTTTGATGTTCCTGCTTCACCTCAACCTGATTCTAGTCTGCATGCTGGTGTCCTGGTTCTAACTACTGGTAAAGTTAACACCATTACCCTTGCTCTGCCTCGTATTCTTTCAGAAGAAGAGTTCGGAAAGGTTTTGGACATTCTATCAAAAAGTGTTAAGGTTCTTCATGAATATACACAGTGAAAGTGAATTCTAAGTAACTAACAAGGACATGCAGAGTTCCTTGTGTGAGATTACTAAAATATATTGTTATCTGCTACACATATATATCCATGAAATACAGTATGCTAGTTCTGCTTGATCATTGAGAACATGTGAAAAAGTCCCCTGCTTTATTTTAAATAAGCAGACAAAAAGATGCACAAATGGGCAAGAAGGCCCCAGTTCATGAGATGACTACAAACAAAACAACACTTTTTGCATTCCTCAAAATGGCAGTAAATGAGATGATTAAGGCAATGCCAAAACACGATGGATCAAATTAAACAAAAATGACAAAAGGAACTGGGATTTTTCATTATCCAAAATTTAATTACTGTTTTAAGGCTGATTCTACAGATTCGAGGTTGAAGAAGGGTCACAATTTTGCTTAGTTTAGGCATGTCACACCTTTTACTGTGATTATATAATGGATACAGTGGATGACTTATCATATGAATATTTGAAATTTGCTATATTTCTAAATTTTCCCTATTTTTTGAATTGCCATCCTCTTAAATATGGCCTCCTAGAAAAGCCATATCAGAAATATGTTCTCCTGTTGCCTGCCATTCCCTGCCATCCACATCCCAAAAACTCGCTGGAGCATAATTATATCCAACTTTTCATTGTTGATGGATACTTCAAGAATTACACCTAAAGACACTTCCCCATAAAGTACATTCATTGATTTAGTTGTCACGTCTAATGGATATCCTGTACACCAAAACTGTCATAGAAAGGCACTACACTACATTCCCCATTTTCCAATTACATTCACATTGCAGCCTACAGATGGTGATAGAAACCTTGTGGATTTCATCAAATATTGTCAAAATCAACAGTTAATACACACCCCATTCACAACACCAACTAACTTTTACAACTTACACATTCCACAGAACTAAAGAATTGATAACATGGCATAATATAATTATTCTTCAAAATACCAGTTCTATCTGTCAAGCAACAACATTTCTGTTGTCTCCTAAAATTAACCAGCACATTTTGAATCTAATGCATGCACCCTTCTCTCCCAACAACCTTCCCCAAGAATTCATATACGTTTGTTCTACATTATTCCGAAATGTAAACAATCCTTGACCAAGACAATTTGATCCAACTCAGACAGAAACTCTTAAGACTATTGAACACTTGCATAAACGAGTCTCAAATCTGACACTAGAAAAGCTCCAAATACACTATGTCGCATCCCCTTTCCAAAGCTAAAGAATCAATAATATCATTTTAAGCTGGGCCCGGCAATTTTATATTACAGGGGCAACTTAATAATATTATTATAACTAATTTCAAAAGAGTTCTTAAAAACTTAGGCGGAAAATTTTAATCCATAAACCCATTTTGGAAATGTCTAAAAGGGTCTACAAGGGTGGCGCTTCACTTCATTTTGCCCTTGATTTTTTTTCATCTTGGAGTATTCATATTCGAATTCACAACCAAGAACCAAAACCCTTTGCTCTTCAAAGGTCTTGAGGACAAAACCCCCATTTCCGTCTAAGGCATCCTCACACTGGGGCTGCATTGGAGCTGACTTTTAGAGAGTTTGTGTCAAGTTTCCAGATTGTGTGATTTGATTTGAAAGAAAATTTGTTGTTTATCATTTGGAAGGGTTTCACCACTGTTTTTCCAAAGTTGCTAGGCACTATTCATCATCATTTTCATGTGAATTTCTCAATGCCACATTGCGGGAGGCCATACCATTCTTTGCAGGTGACCATGTGTTGATTATTTGTGGCAAAACTGCATTTTCCAGGCATCTTTGAGTGCACCAGCTTTAGAGAAGAAGATTTCACATTGACTGCTGTTGCTACATCATCATTTCCAGCTCTTGATGCTGATCACCATATTCATCATTGAACTTCAAAAATTATTTGTAGGTTGTTGATGTTATTTCCTGAGGTTGATATTCATTGTGTGAATCATAGCAGTCAACTGCCCAATAACAGCCTTGTGATCAGCCACACACCATTGAGGAGGGGCAGTTGAGGATTGCAGCTATTAAAGGAGGGTTTGATCACTGTAAATTGCTGTTTGAAACTGTCTTCCAGCTGCCTATTTGCTGTCCCTGCAGCCACCACCTACCAGCCTTCTCCAGAAACTACCACTATACAGTTTTGGGTTGGTTGCACTTCCAGATCTGACAGCAGGATTTTGAACAATCAGAAATTTCATGAATATTTGAGGCTAATCGCAGACCTGTCCAATACCAGAAATGTAAGTTAAACATCAATACCAAGGAGCCACATCTTCACTGCAGCTGGATCTGATTGCTACCATCAGCCACTCATCATTTCATGGGAGTAGATCCATTCATCACAGCACCCCTCAACAAGCGGTCAACATTTCATCAGATCTGCAGTGTGATCTTCAGTGTGTCAGATATTTGTCATATATAATTCTCTAAGATACCGCTTCGCAGCTAGGCAACCCTGGGTCCCGGTCCGGTCCAACCCAGATTCAGGGTCAGGGTCCAGTCCCTTGTTGGTTTGGACAGGGTCCGGCCCGGCTGAACCCGGGCAAAATTTGGGCCTGTCACACCTGAAGCTGGCGAATTTCACCTTATTTTGACATTTTTTTTTACTCTAGAGTGTCATTTTCCCCCCTAACCCTAAAATGTGGCATACAAATCATCCAAAAGGGAAAAGCAAACTCATTTTTCATATTGTGAACCAAAAACAAAAATATTTTCCTCCATTGCTAATTCTGATATTTGTATGTTTTAGCATCTAGGGTTTGCAAATCGACCCTTGTTTTGATAAGATGCCATCCAGATCTAATCAAGGAGGTTGTTTGAGAAGTTCTTGAGCGTTTTTGAGTACTTGTTTTCATTTTCCAGTTTACTTTGATCTTTACTTTGTTCCAAAATACACAAAAATACAAAAAACCATATATTTCCAGAAATTCTAGATCGGGACATTACATATTCTTCATAATTTCCACCAAAAACTGCAGTGCTTGTGGTATATATCAAAATTTCTTTCATGCACATATTGAAATACCTTTATGCCTTCTTTCAAGGCTTCACCACAATTCCTGTGCTAGAGAGGAAACTAAACAAAAGCCATCAATCAAACTTCTAATCATTGTTGAATTGAACTATTAAACAAGCTTACATCTTCAAACAGACTTGTTTCTGTTGAAACATTGACAAAGAGATCTACTCCAAAGTATACAAGTTATTTCATATATTGCAACTAGCACTTTTAACAGAAGAAAACTAACTTTAACATATTCCATAAATATCATTTTTACATAAAAAGGGCAAATGAAGGCTTACTTGATTCATGTCAATAGTTTGAATAGCATCTCCACGAGTGAAAATCACAGCATGATTTTGATTTTCGGGCTTCCCCTCTCCAAGCTTAGGATCCCCAGGCAATTTGATTGAATAAATTTCCTGTGTATAATAGAGTTGATAAAGTAATTAAAAAATCATAAGCACAGTACTATAACCATCATACCATTTAAAACACATAAAATTATCAACCACAATTATGTAAACTAATACCTACCAAACATCACAAAAAAGAAACCATAACAATTATGGACTAGTCATTATGCTAGAGAAACTCAAGATTACACCATAATAGGTAAGCATTAATACAGAAAATGACCCTCAATTTTATGTAATTTTGACCAATAATTGACACTTCTTACCATTTAATAAGGATATCAGTAATTATAAATTTCAATTTCATTTATTGAAAATTCAGCACATGTTAGTTTCTGCAGTATAGCATGCCCATTCCTCAAGCAGATACCTTTCTTTGTAAAATTTACCATATCTATTAACTAAGTTGCCAAATAGAAATCATGAAACCAAATAGAAATCATGAAAAATTAAGAATACTGCACAGCAAATGTAATAGGGGTGGCTATGTTTTGGGTAAATTCATACAAAAAACATATAAAGATCATAAATATATATATATATATAATATATATATATATATATATATATATATATGCAGCCTCAAAATAGGAATTACATTCAAAATACTGCATATCATGCATATGCTAAACAAAATAGCATAAATATTACAAATACAATATACTGCAATATCATGCATATGCTAAACAAAATAGCATAAATATTACAAATACAATATACTAATTTGATATCAATTTCTCGAACTCAAATGTCACAAATCACAATAGATAGTCATTGTTCATATTAAAATAATAGAATAAGAAATTAGCATCACATGCGTCTTCGTTCAGACCAGCATCGTCATCATCATTAACATTAGTTGATCTAGGTAGATTAAAACCACAAGCAGCCCCACTACTACTCCCAGTAAAGATTGTGTGTCAGCAAAAACATCAAGTCAGCTTGCACTGGATCTACATCCAATAATTTCATTTGTATGTAAAAGGACACTAGTCACTCTATCTTTTGACCTCTGCAAAAGAGTTGTCCTAATAGCCTCTGAACCTGGGGGTGTGTACACTTTGCCAAACTGTGCAATTTTGTGAACTACATTATGAAAATGTGGATTTCTCACAACATTGAATGGAGTAGCACTTGTGTAAAACAAATCAGCTACTGCATCATCCACCTCTTGTTTCTCTATTGGTTTCCAAAATCTTTTAAATGTTCCACTCTCTTTTGATACCCTCACCGATTTGGATAAACCAGAAGAGGAAGACATAATAGATGTTGTGAATCTAGACTGACACATATCCTCTTCAATTCTCTGTTTTTTTTGTGCTTTCTTCATCTTTCCTACAATTGAAGAGGACTGTTCTTTCTCTAAAGCAACTCTCATTTCTGGGGTAACTGCAGGACATGTTGTAACACCTCCTCCTGCACTATTTGTAATACCAAGTAAATGGTCCATTGCCCTTGTCAAACCGCCAAAAAAAGGCTTCTAACACTTGGTGCATTTGAGTTCAGTACCATTGCGAGTGATATATTTCCATGCCTCTACAATTGATTTTTGGGGAGCCATAATCTATATGTTTGAATGACAAAATAATATTTAATATTTAAAAGTTAAAACATCCACAAATTTTTATTTCAAACAACATTGAGACAAAATATATTGATTTCTTAATTTAAATCTTAAAAAACAAAATAAAAAATACTAAATTTTATTTTAATAAACATAAAAAATCTTTAACATATTTTTATTAACTTAAAAAATAAAATGAAAACACTAAATATTAATAAATAAACTGGAAATCTATAATTCTATAAATATATTAATATAATTTACAGTCAGCTGAAATCTATAAAATACTAAATAATAAAAATACTAGATATTAATAAACCCTAAATATTAATAAAAATACTAAATATCAATAAAATTATAAACTGAAAGTCTATAATTTTATAAATATATTAATATAATTTACATTAAAGTGTAAACTGTAAACATTAATAAATAATAAGTAAACAAGATACTAAATAATAAAAATACTAAATACTAAATAAAATAATAAAATATTAAATACTAAATCAAATAAATAATATTAAATACAGTTTACTTGTTACTTAATATTACTAACATTTTAATAAAAATATTAAATACTAAATAAAATAATAAAATATTAAATACTAAATGAAATAAAAAATATTAAATACTATTACTTAATAATATAATATTAAAAATCATTCCTACTATTTTTCTACAGGCTTATAATAAACAAATTGAACCCTAAAATTTAAAAATAAATAAAAACAAGCTCCCTACCTCCTTCGACAACGACGGAAGACTTGCAGCCTACGACAACAAAGCTGAGAGTTGGGTGATTTTGCGGGAATTGCAGAGACTCGAGACACCGTCTGCAGGACTTGAGATGTCGAAGCAGAGAGTGACGTTGTCGGCCACAGGTGAGTCTTAAGATGCCGAAGCAGAGAGTGATGTCGCCGGCAGCAGTTGAGAGATGTCACAGAGACGAGTTGCAGACACCAAACAAAATAACATATTTATTTGCAAAAGCAAAACGCAGTTGCATAAAAATCGTGTGAAAGAACAGGTGGTTCAATCTCAAACATTGCCATCAGTTTTATAACGAAAAAACCCTAATAAAACAAACACTTTATGAGATTTTTCAACGCAAATGTTTGACCGTACGAATTTGTTCGAATATGAACAAATTTCAACCTTTTTTTGAAATTCGACAAATTTTGAATTTCATGTTGATATTTGGCCGAATATGGTAACTTATAATATATGTTTACATATATGTAGGTATATGTATGTACGTGTGTAAGTATGATGTCTGTATGTATGTATGTCTGTGTGTGTATATATGTATAGGTGTGTACACACACATACACACACTGTCACACATGCTATACATGCACACACATAACATAACTATACACACACATACATAACATACCTATACACACACTGGACACATACATATATATACACACGTACACAGGATGCCAAGTTTGCATGCACATCTATAAAGTTACACACCCACACACATAGGCTGCCAAGTTTAAATGACATCACACAATCCAAACTATAACATATAACTATAACATATGAGGGTCAAATATTTCACAGTATCTTTACAGCTTGTCTCTTTTGAG
This sequence comes from Sequoia sempervirens, assembly GCA_007258455.2. Taxonomy (NCBI): domain Eukaryota; kingdom Viridiplantae; phylum Streptophyta; class Pinopsida; order Cupressales; family Cupressaceae; genus Sequoia; species Sequoia sempervirens. The sequence goes on along the minus strand of VDFB02357286.1, from coordinate 44,232 downwards.
ATGACAATTAATGCATATTGAAACAAGGCATATTAAAACAAACATATTAAAGTAGGTATATTGAAGCAAGAAACTGTGTGTATATTGAAACAAAAAACCAAACATATTGAAACAAGAAACTATGTGTATATTAAAGTAGTGTAATGTCGAGAATTGCACCCTATGCAATTTCACATTCCAAAAACCTCCCCTTGAGACAAATTAAATTCGATAATGTAATGTCCCTTTTTCTCCAACATTAATTTAATCCTTAACCCATTCGTTCCTGGCTGTTAAGGTGAATTTATGTCTCAGACGAACACATACCATACGGCGTATGCACGCCGCACAAACATCCCAAATAGATTCCTAACTGCAGTAGTCGTTGAGACATTACGTTTCCTAGCTGCTAGCGAACATAACACCTCTGCTAGCTCGCAAGCGCGTTTGGACAAGCCTTGTATGCTTATACCTTCCGAAAAACTCCATTTTGGCAATTCTATTGACTCAATCTCATTCAATCTATCAATCTCTCATTCTCATTCACTCTTCTCTCAATCTCTCTTGCACTTTCACCATCACAACAGCTTCATTCTCCCATCTTTATCACATTCTCCTGCTCTCCCAAGGCACTTCATGTTGTTCTTTCAAGCTTGGAGATTGCAATCTCTTCCTTTCGACATTCTCATCTTGCTAAAGGAGGGTAACTGTGATTTATTTATTGCATTATCATTTAACTCAGTTAGCATGTCATTCTAGCATATTTATCTTTTCTTATATAACGTGTATTTCATTTTCTACATATCTAGGACGAGAGAAGCAAAGTAGAAAAGAAGACAAGAGAAACAAAGCAGAGGTAGGGGAAGGACTTTTAGAGGAAGAGGATCATTTGCTAGGAGAGGACAGTCCCAAAGGTCTCAAGGAGAGACAAGTAATTCTCAAAAACAAACCTTAGGTTCAAGGGGCAGCTTTAGGGGAAGAAGATCAAATTTTAGGGGCAGATTTGGGAGTAGAGGAGAATCAAGTGGCTTCACTGGAAAATGTTATAAATGTAATAAATTTGTAGGCCATCAAGCATGGCAATGCCCTGAAGAACAGTCATCTACTTGTTTTGGGAGTGAAAGGAGGAATCAAGTAGTACAAGGTGGAGATGTTGAAAGTGTAAATTCTTCACCACAATTTGAAGAACCAAAAGTTGGAGAGTCTTTGCTAATGAGGAGAACCTTAATCAAAGTGCCCATGCAGAAGGAACCACCCCAAAGAAAATCACTCTTTAGGACCACTTGCAAATGCCAAGGTAAATGTTGTCAGGTTGTCAATGATTTTGGTAACACTGATAACTTAGTTTTTGTGGAAATGGTAGAAAAGTTAAAATTGAAAAGATTACCCCATCCCACTCCATATAAGGTCTCATGGCTAAATAAAGGGCAACAAGTGTTAGTAAATGAGCAAAGTTAGGTAGAATTCCAAATATGGAGATATAAGGAAAAAGTTTTGTGTGACATCATTCCCATGGATGTTTGCGATATGTTGCTAGGTAGACCATGGCAATATGATAGGAAGGTAGTCCATGATGGTAGGAAAACCACCTATGTCATAGAGAAGGATGGGGTCTCTTACACTTTAACACCTTTGAAAGAAGAAAGCCAAGAACAACAACTGGGATCTAGTGTGATGGTGGTAGGAGAGAAAGAGTTCATTAAGACCATAAAAGAAGAGGAAATGGGCTTTGCAATCATAACCAGACCTACAACTGTTGTGACAGCAGTTAAGATGGATGAGTTGCCTTTGGTGATCCAAGATTTGCTCAAGAAACATGCTGATATAGTGGTAGATGAGATCCCAAACTCATTCCCTCCAATCATGGATATAAGTCATCACATTGACTTCATTCCAAGGGCTAGTTTGCCTCAAAGTTTGAAAACTCGGACTCGGCAGCCCAAAATAGGACTCGGACTCGGGACTCGGCACAAACTCGGCAAAAAACTCGACTAGGACTCGGCAAACAAAAAATGAAAAATATCATGTTTTAAAGTTGAGAAAGCAGCCTCCAGCCGCGGCAAGAGTCCAGGCACAGGACTCGAGAGTCCAAGCCAAAGACTCGGCTCGAGAGTCCATGGCGAGTCGACTCGGCCAGCTTGCAGACTCTCGAGTCCGCGAAGTCCGTGGCGAGTCTAGCAAAGTCTTCCAACTATGGTTTGCCTAATAAAGCAGCATACAAAATGACACCACAGCAGAATGAGGAGATCAAGAAGCAAGTGCAAGAATTGCTTGATAAAGGGTTGATAAGAGAAAGTCTTAGTCCTTGCACAGCTCCCACTGTCCTGGCACCCAAGAAGGGAGGAGAATGGAGGATGTGCATTGATTCTAGAGCCATAAAATATACAATATTGAATACTAGCTGACAGCATAGTATGGGATATGCATGTTATTCGCTCAATAAGAACTATGTAATCACAAGATAATATTTTTATGACAAAATTATTGGAAAAGAATAAAACACTTATAAAGATAATGGGGATCCATGAGTGACCATACCGATAATTTAAAAGACTAGAAATTAAGCATCTAAGCTTGCATTAGCTATTAAACTGCAAATTCATGATGTGTTTCATGTAAGCTAACAAAAAATATATATACTTTTGATCATGTTATTTCCTGGAAAAATATTTCTATACAACCTAATTATAAATTTTAAATTGAACCAAAAAAAATGTGTTACAAAGAAGATTTACAACTTGAAAATTATAGAATCATGAACGAAGTAAAAGCAAAATGGAGTCATTGTGATGTTAATTGTGCTACATGTGAAAAGAATGAATGTCTTCATAATCAATATCTTCATTTATTAATTAAGCAATTTCTGAGTTGTGATGCAAATTCCCCTTGTTTGTTCAAGTCAGTATTCTGAAAAATCAAGCGCATAAAGATAACCAAAATACACATGTACAAGAAACAACCATGTTGTGAATGTGGGATAAATAAGAATAACATACTAAAGGGAAATAAACATTAAGTATATCCTAAAGTCAAAACGACTTTATTAAAACCAATGACTACTAATTAATTGAATGTTACTATTCAATATTTACTTTATCACCCTCTCTTAATGGTTAATCCACTAACTACACAAAGCTTATCCCTAATGATTACAAATTTGTCGGTACGAATATTTGCAATTTGGTCCTTAGTTGCACAATACTATAGCATAATAGATCTATCTTCTACAAGTTGCCTAATGAAGTGACAATATATTTCAAGATGCATGATATGCTCGTAGAAGACTAAATACATGGCAAGAATAAGCACACCTTGATTGTCATAGAACAGAGATGTAGGCTCTATTTATAGCGTCTTCATGTTGTAAGCATCCTCCTGGGCTAAACTACCTCACTTGCTCCTTTCATTGTTCCTTGATATTTTGCTTCAATCAAGAAAAGAGCTATTGTATGTTGCTTCTAGCTGGTCCATGTGGTTGCACTCGTGCCAAGGCTGAAAACATATCTAAACATGGAATCAATCATCTACAAAACCTACCAAATCAGAATCTATAAACCCATAAAAACAAGCATCTTTGCTTCAGTTGTACAGAAGGTCAATGTCAAGTGCCCCTTTCACATATCTCAACACCCGCTTCATTAAAGGCCAATGTTCCATATATGGTTTTGTCATGAATCTAAAAATGATACTCAAAGCATAGCTCAAATTAGGACTTTTGTTTGTAAGATATATTAAGCTCCCCACTAGGTGCCTATAGGTTGACTTATTAGCAATCATAGAGCCAATGTTAGTTGAAAACCTCAACGTTTTCTCCATATGTGTAGATGAAATTTCGCAATCTATCATTCTAAAACTATCAATAAAAATCTTGGGATATTTGGTTTGTGAGACAAAAAAGGTTACCACTTGTTTGCCAAGCTTCTACACCTAGACAATGATTTAGGAGGCTTAAATCAATAATGTCAAAAGTTGTACTCATATAAGATTTCATCTATTCAACAGCACATTCTTCACTATATATTTATAATGTCATCTACGTAAATCACAAGTAGAATGATCTTATCACCTATGATTTTAACATATAGGTTAGAATCCAAAGGGCTTCGCTACAACCCATGTTCATCCAAGTATCGTCAATTTTGATGTACCATTCCCTAACTGCTTGAATCAGTCCATATAGAGTTTTCTTCAATTGACACACAAAACACTCCTTCCCTAAAACTTGAAAACCCTATGTTCGTTACAACGCAAACTTCTTCCTTCAAATCTCCCACTAAGGAAGGCAGTCTTCGTATCCATTTGATGGTCAGTCAAGCCAAACTAACTTGCCATGGCTACGACTACTCAAATGGTGCTCATCTTCGTTGTAGGAGCAAAAGTTTCCTCATAGTCGATGCCCTTGTACTTTTCTAGTGTGCCATTTGCCTTGTACTTGATTTCATGTACACATTTGGAGCCAAAGGGTTTCTTTCCTAGTCGAAGACCTATGACATCCCAACTCTTGTTGTTCATAAGACTCGTATTCAATTGCAATGGCCCTTTTCGACTCAATTTTTCCTTTTGCCTCCTAAATCACCTATGACTGATAAAGTCTCTAAATAATGGGCACTAGATCAAGGTCGGTCGTGTTCCTCGTGTTCTTACCTCTTGATGATCATCCTTCAATCATTTCATTTAGTTGCACATCTCCCATGGTGTTGTGCCACCACTTTGGTCTCTTCTTGGGATCCTCTTCATCCACATCAATGTTGTCACCATGTCTTCAGCTACCTTTACTTGTCTTATATGCATGATAATTTAGGTTGTCATCATTATCGTCTAGCAATATTGTCGGCCTAGGAAATTCCATATGCTCAGAATCCTCCCCTATATAAGTGAAGCTACATGAAGATGAACATCTGAATCCTTCGAAAAATTCAATTGAATTCTTCTTGATTTAGACTTCAAGATGCATTTCATCCATCATGGACAATTTAATCAACATTACTAATTCTCTATCAAGTTCATCGAATTTATCCTAGGTCTTACCTGTAATTGCTAGACAAGGATCTTTACCGAGAACAATGCCCACAAGGAATCTATACTCAAAAATGGTTAACATAAGTTGCTTCCATGTACTATAGATTTTACCAGAGAATCTTTAACTACCTTCATCCATGACATGAGGTAAAGAGGCCATTTGTACCATTCTTACCTCCATCAATCTACAATTTTGGAGTAAGACAAAATACCCTTCAGCTACAAACCTGACAACAAAAAAATATCAATAAAAAAATACTAATAAAATCCATGCCCTAGTTACAAGTTCTTTTGCAAAATAATCAATGTCATAGATGTTGCTCAACCCTAAGAATCTATTTTTCACAACAAAAAACAGCAATTGCTATACAATCTTGAAATTTGCAACTGTACCCTAGCTACTCAAAAACAAAAAAACTTTCTGCCATTTCACAAATGTAGAATGGCACAATTTATGTCTAAAAACCCCGGGAAGCAACAAATAAAACCCATGCATTTTTTAAATGAAATCAAACTGCCCCTGTTATGTTCAATAAAAACACACGATTTTTTATGAACAAATCAGTGGGATTTTGAAAACAAAAACCCTCGCAAATCTCATAAAAGGAAATTGTGATTTTCAATATTAAAAACTGCTGCAATGTTTACCACAAAGAACATCCACAATTTCATACTTCTCTACTAGCAATTCAGTGTAAAGCTGATGTATGACACGATTTCTAGTGTTACGAGGTCATATGAATCCTTCTTTTCAGTCTTTATTATGTTAAGCAAGCCACCCCTTAATCAGTCTCTATTGACAACAACCATATGTCTTCGCACACTCACAAACTCCTTGGTTTTAGCTGAGCTATTATAACATATTACAAAAAGCAAGCACAGAAAGTTAGACAAAATATTCATTAAATACATGAGATGAGAAAGCCTTATTATAAGGATTACAAGTACAAGAGAATTCACATTATGAATGTGGGATAATAAAAAGAACATGCTAAAGGGAAATAATTTCTAAAGCAAAGCATATCCTAGCATCAAAAACAACTTTATTAAAGCCTATGACTAATAACTAATTGACCATTACTATTTAATATTTACTTTAATAACTATTTAATATTTACTTTAATAATTAGTGGAGAAATGTTATGTGACATTCACCCAATGTGAAAAATGATTATTATTATTATTATGGCCTTTTGATAAAAAAAAAAGGAGACTAAAATAAATTATTTCTCCCTATGGTTAAAAGGGAGATAGGTTATTAAGTTAAAAGAAGGGTAAATGGAAAATGTTTAAAACCCTTTCGAAAAGGTTTGGAAAGTGAATGATTATTGAGTGAAAAATAAACAATTAATACTCTTAAGAAAAAAACAACACAAAATAATTAATTTAATTGCCTACCCAAGTGTGTGATGGTTTGAAAAAACACCCCTTAAAATATAATATAAACAATATAAGTGAGACCTAGAGATGACAAGGAAATCAATCAAGGAATTAAATGGTGACGCAGGAGCTTTTTTTTTTAATTTTTGGTTTGCTTTTAATTATTGTTTGGTGTTTTAGTTTGATTGCAATTTTGGCTTGCTTACCCGTGGCTTGAGGAAATGAAGGCAGTTATACGATATATACAAATAACCAGAAACTCTTTAGGGAGCACCTCACGTGGCTGGATAAAGAAGGCAGTATCATAATTCAGTTAAAAAAAAACAGTTTTTTAGAGTTATCTAAGGCAGATTTCAACGTGGGGAATGTGTGGGAAGTGGCGCAAGTAATAAAAGTTCTCATTTTTCAGTTTTTAAAACAGTTTTTTCTTCTCAACGTGGAGAATTGGGGGCTGTTAAGGGAGGCGCTGAGTTGAGGGCGGAAAGGAGAGTGGCTGGCTATTTTAGAGTGGTGAAAGAAAGGAGAGTTCTTAAGCGCAAGAAAAAGAAGTAGTTGCTAGCAAGCGGAGGAAGGGAAAAGTAGAGAATGGCATCAAGTTTGGACAGCTACAGGGGCGCATAATGTTGCTGATTCAAAAGACCATTGATTTGGAAACTCTTCCAGCTAGCTACAGCTTATTTTGGTTCCTGTTTTCATTGGTTTTACTTTTTATTTATACCAATTAAATTGCAGCTTCTTGTTCATTTTGTTTTTAAGTTGCCAATCAACATTCTAATGATGGGATAATAATTAATATTGTTAAATAGCAAACTTATATTGCTTTGTCCATTGGTGAAGAATTAGAAATTCTTCTTTCCATTGTGTGAACCAGGGTCTCAACTCTGTTCTTGTTTCTACATTAATTTATCTGAATTTGCCTAGTTTGAAGTTTGAAACCAAGCAAATAAAGAATAGCTCCGGTTTGCATTCTAGCCACTGCCATCAGTTTTTGGTATCAGAGCCATAAGTGACCTGGAAGGGTGAAGTTGAGCAATAACATGCCACCGAGGAGAATGCCAAGAGGAGGTTCATGAGGAGGTGCCAAGATAGGCATGGAGGAAGGAGTTCTTGAAATGTTGCAGAATCTCACGGCAAGAATGGAGGCTATGGAGCAAGCCCAGAGGAGAGGTTTCCTGTGAGTGATATAAGCAATAATGAAGAAGAGGAGCAGCCAGCTAGAGAAGAGGTGGTTCATGGAGAAGGAGAAGACCCTGATCGGGTTGAAGCAAGAATACTGAGAGTAGTCATGGGGGTTGGAACCAAGCCCAAGATAGAGGTTCCCATCTACTCAAGAAGTCTCAATGGAGAAGAACTTATTGATTGGATAAATGATCTTGATAAGTATTTCGAATACGACGAAGTGGCAAAAGACAAACGAGCCAAGTTCGCATGCACGAGACTCAAAGGCCACATTGTTGTGGTGGGATTACATACAGTTTGAAAGATGAAAGAAAAACAAGGAGAAGATAACTTCTTGGGATCGAATGCTTGCCAAATTGAAGGCTAAATTCCTTTCGGAAAACTACCAAATCAATCTTTTCAAAATATTGCAGAACCTCAAGCAAAAGGATATGTCAATAAAGGAATATACAGAAGAGTCCTATAAGTTGGTGATTCGGTCAGGCCATAGTGAATAGGATATGGAAAAGGTAGCAAGATACCTTAATGGCTTGAAATATTGTTTGCAAGATGAACTGAGTCTAGTGTCCCCTAGAACTCTTGAGGAAGCCTATCAGTTTGCCATTAAGGCAAAAGAGAAGCTTATGAGGAAGTAGAATCAGCAAGGACGAGGTAGAGGGTGAGGCTATGGAGAAAGAGGACAGCAGCACCATCAAGATGGAGAGGCAAGTAGTTCAATTGAGCAAATCAACTGAAAAAGAGGAGGTTATCAAGATACAGAAAGATCATTTGGAAGCGATGGTTATCAAGATAGAGGAAGAGGCTTTATTGGTAAATGTTTCAAATGCAATCAATATGTTGGTCATAAGAGTTGGGAGTGTCAGGAATTCTCAAGAGAAGGTCACACAAGGCCAGAAAGGAGCAACCAAATCGTGCAAGCGGATCAAGAAAGTGTGGGATCACTTGTTCATCACAATGAGGAACCCGAGACTAGAGAGTCTTTGTTGTTCAAGAGAGTGTTATTGAAGCCACCAAAGGAGAGTAAAGAATCGGAATAAAGAAGAGTTGTATTCAAGACAAAGTGCAAGGCTAGAGGTAAGTGTTGCAAATTGATTATTGACAGTGGCAGTACTAATAATCTAGTGGTTGTTGAAATGGTGGATAAGTTAGGCCTTAAGAGAACTAAACATCCTACACCTTATAGAGTTTCTTGGCTATAGAAGGGGCATCAGTTGTTGGTAGATGAACAGCCCTTAGTAGAATTTCAAATAGGAAGCTATAAGGATAGTGTTGTGTGTGATATCATGCCTACGGATGTGTGTCACTTGCTACTTGGTAGACCTTGGCAATTTGGCCGAAATGCCATACAGGATGGAGGAAACAATACTTACACTTTTGAGAAGAATGGTCTCAAACATACCTTGTTGCCTTTACAAGAACCAAACGAGGATAGTCATAATAGAAGTAGTAAGTTGATGTTAGTAAGAGGAAAAGAGTTTATAAATGGAAGGGAAGCAAAGGAAGTTCCAGCAGCAACCAAGGAGGTGATCCATCATTTTCCTAAATGTTGCAAAGATGTAAACAGTGCTGATTTGCAGGTAGGACAGCCAACATTTGTTGACACAAATGAATGTGTAGTTGGGGCGGATATTGGTCTTTCGAAGGACATATAGAAGTGGAAGAAATTGGCATTGTTGAGTGAAAGGGAGATATTAGAACAAGAGGACAACAAAATTGCAGTAGACAAGCAAGAAGCAAATGTTGGGGTAGCAGTAGAGATTGGTCTTATGAAGGATACAGAAATATAGGAAAGTTCAAAACAGCAGTGCCAACATGAATACATGGGCAAGAATCTGCATGGACAGAGCACGAAGACAACAAAACAGAATGTGGAAGATGACTTGTCACGTCAAATTCAGGCAGTTGAGAAAGAGTGGTTTGAATTGACAGGAGGTGCAACAAACATTGTAGCAGCCAATGGTGAGGTAATATTTCAGTTTTCAAACCCCTTGGATACAATTGAAGATCATTTTCATGAAAATGCAATGATTGCAATGGAGAGGTATGCGGAAGCCAAACAACATAGTGCAACAGAGGAGACAAGAAACATTTTATACACCATCATAAATTTCTTGAATTTTGTTCATACTAAGGTTGGAGCTAATTATAGTTTGTGGAAAATGTGAAAAGAATGTGAAAGGTGCAGAGATCAGAGCCTCTCTGTAGAATGCCCAAAAAATGTTGAAGATGATGAGATGGGGTGTGAAAACAGCAATTTTAACTGGAGGACAATAAATCAAGAGGAACTAATTCTCTCAATGGTTTGGAATAAGATGAAGCCAACAAGTGGAAAGAGAATGGAGTATTTGTGAAGAGGAGTTCGATGTATGGTGGACATGAACCCACAAATCACCATGAAGCTACGAGATTCATCTCACTATGTAATGGATGAACTGTTCCACCCATATGCTAGAAGAAAAGAAAGATGTAATGGTTATAGGTTGTCATTTAAGCATAAGGGGATACACTGCAAGTGCTTACAACTTGAAAGGGTAATCCTACTACCCAACTCCCTTTGTAAGCTATGCTCACAAACAACTCACCCAGGGAGCCTAACACAAGAACTTTTTTTTTAAATTTTGGTCTGCCTTTAATTATTGTTTGGTGTTTTAGTTTGATTGCAATTTTGGCTTGCTTACCTGTGGCTTGAGGAAATGAAGGCAGTTATATGATATTTACAAATAAACCAAAACCTCTTTAGCGAGCACCTCACGTGGCTAGATAAAGAAGGCAGTATCATAATTCAGTTTAAAAAAAAAACAGTTACTTGCAGTTATCTAAGGCAGATTTCAACGTGGGGAGCGAATGGGAAGTGGCACAGGTAATAAAAGTTCTCATTTTTCAGTTTTAAAAACAAGTTTTTCCTCTCAACATGGAGAATTGGGGGTTGTTAAGGGAGGCACTGAGTTGAGGGTGGAAAGGAGAGTGGCTGGCTATTTTAGAGTGGTGAAAGAAAGGAGAGTTCTTGGGCGCAAGAAAAAGTAGTTGTTGGCAAGCATAGGAAGGGAAAAGTAGAGAATGGCATGGAGTTTGGACAGCTAGAGGGGCACATAATCTTGCTGATTCAAAAGAGCATTGGTTTGGAATCACTTCCAGCTAGCTACAGCTTATTTTGGTTCCTGTTTTCATTGGTTTTACTTTTTATTGATACCAATTAAGTTGCAGCCTATTGATCATTTTGTTTTCATGTTGCCAATCAACATTCTAATGATGGGATAATAATTTTTATTGTTGAATAGCAAACTTATTATTGCTTCGTCCATTGGTGAAGAATTAGAAATTCCTCTTTCCATTGTGTGAACCAGAGTCTCAACTCTGTTCTTGTTTCTACATTAACTTATCTGAATGTGCCTAGTTTGAAATTTGAAACCAAGTATATAAAGAATAGTTTCGATTTGCATTCTGGCCACTGCCATCAAATGGTTTGGTACACTATGGGCATACGAGAAGTCATGTGCTATGTCCATCCAACTTGGGGTACAATGTAGAATTAGGATTGTACTAGCAAGGGCCATGATTCATGGCCACATACTGTGTGTTATCACACATATCCCTTCTAGAGTGTCATACTTAAGATGGTCTAAACCATTGTCATTTTTAGAGTTGTCTCTAATAAACATTAATTGATATTTGATTTGAATTATAAGTTTTCAAAGTTGATAATAATACATATAAACTTTTGCTATTTTTTTTCATATTGAATTCTATAACATAAACGTTGATTTATGTATTTATTCAAATGTTATTTCTCTTAAAATTATTTACATAAACAAATTATATTGTGTTGGCTATTGTATTCAATTTTAACTTTTGCCCCAAGAAATTAGCATGTTATACCAATGTTCCACAGAGTTTCCTAACACGGAGACGGTGGAACGGGGGGACAGGTGGCCTAAGTTTGGGGTTGGCGGGGGGACAGCAACGGCGGGGGTCGTGGGGGAGTGGTGCTGAAATACATATAGTACTTGAAAAATTAGTTATAAAAAGATGTATAACTGTAGAATCCTACGGAACAAGGGATGATATCATTGGCTTAGAGATCAAAGACAGATTAATTCCTATAATAGCAAAAATCACAACTTCATCCTAAAAGGAATAATATCATCTAGTTTGAGTCAAAAGGAATAATATTATATGCTCTAGCTCAAATGGGATAACATCACTAACTTCAAAGTTAAAGACCGTATACAAAGATTATTTGAATTTCCTTCAATAGCAAAAATCGCAACTTCATCCCAAAAGGAATAATATTATCTGTTATTGAGTCTAATGTGCTCAAAGTGCTCTCTAATTCTTCTATATAGTTCTTGCTTGTTTCTCCTATGTAAGTTATTCAGAAAGAATATTTAATCTGGGAGGCTTTTCTATCTGATTTGGATTCAACCTCATCTTTAGTTGATTTGATGGAACTCCTGAGTTTGTTCTGAGAAATTCATGTCATCTTTTATATTGTGGCACTTAAGAACACTAGCAATTTTGTTTGAAATCCCTTCACTTTAAGGGAGGAAAACTTGTGGTTGATTTGTAGGGTCCTGCAGTTGCACATGTGACCTTTCTGCCCTTTTGAATGCGCTCTTCATCTGCTTACTATTGTATCCATTCTCCATAAAGATGTGGCTAAGTGACTTTTGTCTTGTTCCACATGCTTATCTTAAATCCTAAAGGTATAAATCCAAACTCTTTGATCTCTAAGCCAAATTTATGTCAAATTAGGCGAATAAGACGTAGTTAGGGTTACCAACTTTTAAAAAAATCATTATTTTTTTTGCTAGGTCACAGGTAACGCCTGGGACTTTCCTAAGGGTCTAGGGATGTCTAGGAGTCTTAGGGACGTCCAGAAGTCCCCCTTTGGCGTCTCCCTAGAAGAAACAACAAGGAAAGATCCCCCAGAGGAAGTAAAAGGCAGGGGGATGTGGAGGCAACGGAGGGACAACGTTCCCCAAGCATCCCCGCATCTCGAGGACGTCCCCATCTCGGGTGGTATGTTTTTCGGGGGGGAATCCATCCCCATCGAACACTGTGCTATACCAAATCAATAAAATACTATTATTTTTAGTCATCAGATATGTGAACAATGTTATCTACAAATGCTTCTAAGTTGGGTACCTAACAAACTTCAATGATTTACATAGTGTTAACACGCTGACTTCAAATGTTGGTTCGTTAACACTTAATAGAGCCCATAAACGAGAATATATTGTCTTGTATAATTTGAACACCTCTACTAAACAGGAAAAGCAAAGCATTATTCTAATTTTCATCATCTTTTGTTTGAGAATATATGTTGCTCTACCCTTGCAACTCCAGGCTTTATGTCTAGTTTACCATTGTAATTGCAATGCATCCATTCTTCCTTGTTAACTTCTCTTATTGTTCGTATTAGCTTTTTTAAAAGAAATTTGCATTATGTGCTTGAAACCAAATATAATTATTTTATTCATCTCAAGTTTCTTTCAATTTTTCAATAAATCAAGGAGATTGAAATTCCAAATCTCATATTTTGAGCCAAATAATCAACATTTTAATAATTTGATTAACTAATGATGAGCACACAATTATACTGAGAGGGGCGGAGGGGAAGAGCGGGGGTGAATCAAAATAATGCAACTTTTACCAATTAAAATGTTATTAACCACGATAACATCATTTACTCAACATCAATAATTATGCACACGAGAAAAAGACATTAACACACGATATTTACATGGAAACCCTTATGGGAGAAAACCACGGCAAAATATTGCTTTACACATAAAATCTTCTTACAACTTTGTAGGCACCAACCTACTTGAAGCACCAACCCCTAAAAAACTCAATATCTCCAATTTGTAGGCACCAACCTACTAGAGGCACCAACCTCTAGGAGACACCAATTCCCTCAAGTCGTAGGCACCAATCTCTCCAATATGAGGCGCCAACCTCAACACAATAAAGTCTTTGTCTTCTTGAAAAACTCCTTCACAAGTCTGCTCAAAACTCCTCTCTAAATTACTCTTCACAATTCTTCCTTGAAATCTCTCATGAATATCCTCATAAGTCTCATTATTCTGCTCACAAGTCTCTATTTACTTTGCTCATAAATCTTCTTTTAACTCTGCTCATAAATCTCCATAAACTCACACACAATTTCCTCATAATTTGCATATGAACTCTTTATAGATCTGCTCATAAGGACTTGACAAGTCTGCTCATAAATCAGCTTAATTATTCTCTCCAATATATTTTACTTTTATATATATCTTTCTCAAAATTTTCTCTTCAAAGTCTTTTGGCTGGTGTATGTATCATAAATGTTCTAATTCTCCACACAACACTCACACTATCCCCCTCAAATTACAATCTCCTCCTTATATGTATTATGCCTTCAAAAAGCGAGGCAACTCTTCAAATAGACACAACTATTGCTTAAAACATGTCTTTTCATAACAACATAATAACATTAATAAATCAGATTGCTGCTTTTCAACAATGATATCCACCTCTTCATAACATATATTTAAGTTAAATTATTGTCTTCATAAAATCATCGCTGCCCCCATAATGAACTGCGGCTCTTTATGCATTTTAATTATCTTCAACAAGGTAGTCGTTGTCGCTCTTTAATCACATAAGATAAGTGTCACTTTTCTAAATGGTGATCTTTATTATGAACCACTGCCTCCTTATTCGCACCCTTTAAAGACTATAATCGCCACTTTTAATCTTTGGTTTTTGTCTTTTTCTGACTTTGCCTTTATGTGATCTTTTGTCTTTTCCTTAAAAACATGAATTGCTGCTTACTAACACTCTTTAATTTCTTCCGCTGACTTTTATTTGTCTTATTTTGTCTTATATGACTTATTGTTTTATTCTTATTTTGTCCTATTTGTCGCATTTCATTTGTCTTTGTTTATTAATACAAATCACTGCATATTAATCTTTCATTGTTGCTTTTTAATCCTTTATATCTGCTGCTCCTTACATGTTAATCGCTGTTATTTAGAATATCTTCATAAATACTATAATATTCATAATGTAACTGCTGCAAATTGATAATTTAATCACTGCTCATTTTATCTTCAATTTGGGCGCCACCTTTCAGCATTAACAACCTTTAACCATTGCTTTTAATCGCTACCTTAACTAATATTAATCCTCGTCTTTTTAACGAGAATCTCTTCTTAATAAATCGTTGTCCAAACTTAATGGTAATTGCTGCTATATTGATCACTATTCATTATATTACAATTGTTGCACTTCATGTGTGGTCGGCTGGCAGCATGTTTGAAAACTCCAACTATGGTCGTCCAACATAATTATATAATCTTGAGATGTACGATTTGTGGCCTTTGGCCCAATATTTCCTTCAGCAAAAATATCTTCTTCAATCGATCTTTTGACAACGATTTCTTTGACATCACAATCGTCTCTCACATCAATCCTTGCATCATAAAAATCCATAATCTTCTATCTTCAAACCTTACGTCAAAGCATCATGACATCAATGACAACTTCCAATTGTCTATGTATGACATCAATGACAGCATTTCCAACAACTAATTCCCAAAAAGTTTTATGCATCAATTGGAGTTGTATTTTGAATTTCTATGCTTAAAACGATGCCCTTCATAGTATTAATTTTTGTATTTTGTTCTACATTTTCTGAAATTCCCTGACTTGTTCAAGGTTTGTTTATGCAGATAGAAGGAATACCTGCTCTTCTATAAAATATTTCCAAAGTCATAGAATAACTGCATTGCAATAATATTAAATTATTAAAAGATAAGGCTTTCAGTTGTAATAAAGCCACCTTAGTGGCAAGTGATTTCTCTCTGTTTTTTCTAGATTCATATTTTAGCTTTAAGCGAGTCATGTAATGTTTATCCATTTGGGTGGTTTCTTCTCCAATCTCCACATAAAGAGATGAACCTCTTTGTAATATTATCTTTTTAATTAATAGAATATTAAAATATTGTGTTTTATTAATTTTTGCAATAAACTCTGTATGTATTGTTGTACCCAAACCAAAAAAAAATTGCTTCATTAAGGCATTTTGCTTAAAAGAGTCTAAACCTTGCTAAAATGATGTCAAAATACAGTTTTTGGGCAAGTCAAGCATGGACTTTGGTCAATGTCATGTCAGTCGTCAGCAGCAATTGGTTAGTACCTGGAGCTCAAAACCTGAACCTGGGACTCAGAGCGAGACATGTGATGATGGAGAAGCATTTCACGATGAAATTATACTCCTGCATGGTCAATTCAGTCACCAGAATGGTGATTACAGAGATCAAATAAATGAAGATTTTTTGCAAAAAGCAAATCTGCACCCCTGTAGCCCAAGGGCGCCCTTCTCTTTGAAGGTCCAGATTTTGTTGCTTTTTCTTGTGAATGTATTCAGTCTCTTCAAAATTAGTCTGGTTATCCAACGAGCTATCCGGCGAAGTCATCCGAGTTGTAGAACTCCGGCAGTCGACGTCAAAAGCTGACGGTAAGAGAGGATGCATGTCACAAAGGATGGTCAGTTCACAGCTTTCTACACCCCTGTAGCCCAAGGGCACCCTTGAATTTGGCCCATCAAATGATGGTATTTGCAAATGTCATCTTCCTGAGATCTTTTCTAATCTAGTCTAGCTTCACAACGCACCAATCAACCAGTCAATCCGACATTCTAAGTGATCATAGCAGAGATTCTACTAGACACGTAAATCAGAGGGTGGAGAAATGTACTATTACACACCTGTACCTTTGTAAGCCAGGGGCCCCCAGCCTTTAGGCTTGTCAGATGGGGTTTTTAGCTTTCGTAGTCTTCACAAGACTTGTGCACAATTACTCCAGCTATCCAGCGAGCCTAGCCGTCAGCCTCCGGGATTTGGCAAACACTCGTACGTGCGAGGTCTTTGTAGAATGCTGAAAGTGAAGATGTCTGGAAAATGGCCTAGTATGGAGCGTACATTTCACCTTGGAAAGGCGCCCTTCTCTTTGAGGTCTTAAATTCTAAGTGATAAATGGCGGAGATTCTACCAAACCGTAAATCAAAGGGTGGAGAAATGTAGTATTACACTGTACCTCTGTAGGCCAGAGGCTGACCTTTAGGCCTATAAGATGGGGATTTTAGCTTCCTTGATCTTCACAAGACTTATTAGCAATTACTCAACTATCCAGTGAGCCCGGTCGTGGAAGCCTCTAGGATTTAGCAAACGCACAAATACGTCGCGAGGAGTCTTTGTAGGCTGCTGAAAAGTGAAGAGCGTTTGGAAAATATGGCTTTAAGTATGGAGGCGTACATTTCACTATGGAAAAGAAGCCCTTCTCTTTGAGGTCTTAGAAGCGGTTTTCTTGGCAAGTAAGCCTCCCAAAGAGATCTCTTCAAGAATGGATCAACTACACCAGGAGCCGGAGACAATCTTGAATCGGAGCACTCTAGCTCCTGGTATCAGGGGTCAATATAGGGTATCTGGTTGAAAGTTACACTTTTGACAAAGTGGTGTTTGAGCCTTCACAAGCTAGGGGCACCCTTGTTTTTGGGGTCTCTAATGTAGCTTTCATGTGTCTTACATACAGTCATTGGGTGCGAAATACTTACAATCCATTGTTGAAGCCCTACCATCAATCGATGAGGTTCATTGTTCATCGTCAGCGGCGGTTTAAAAGCATAAGATGGCGAGAAAGGGAAAATGGCCAAGTCTGGTGGCTGAACATCAATTTAATCAAAGGCGCCTAATTTTTTGAGGTGTCAAACGCTGATTTTAGCAGTTGCAGCTCCCAGCAGACATTTCATCCTTGCTCTGCAGGCTTCGCAATGGATATCTCAGCTCGGTCACAGCCTCACTCACTCATCCGGAAATCAGTGCTGAACATGGCCAACTCTGATTTGCAATCAGCTATAAAGTAGGAAGTTAGCAAAAAATCTCAAAACTTGTGCAAACGGACGCCTGGAGAGTTAATTTTTGACTTTTCGGAATCAGTATGCTAAGATTCTTCCTAATTTACCAAAATAATATTAAAATTCGACTTTTGCATGCCAACACCAAAAGTGGCGATTTTCTTCATTAATTCATTAATGGCACCCTTTTTAATATTAAATATTAAATTTGCATGTGAAAAAGCAAACTAAATATTTTATTATTATTTTATGAAATTCAAACTTAGTCAATATCGGTTCAACTAGGGTCAATGAAACATTCTTTTGTGATTCTGGTTTTTAAATCTTGCAGTCATCCTTTATGGTGCGATTTTACTCTATTTAATCATGGCGCCTACCATTAATTCATTCATCCAACTTCAAAAATTTGTAATTCTTCAAGGCAGAGGCGAATTTTCTTCCAAAGTTGGGCAATTTCTTCAACAATCAATTTCAGACATCAAAATATTCCTTTTGTAGGTGCAAGTCCAAATTCATCAACAAATTTGAAGATTGAAGTGGTGATTTTGACAGAGGAGAGCAATAAAAACGTCTTTCTTCTTCTCAACATTCTTCTAAATTCTCTCAGATTTCATTCGCATGTTCGAGAAACAGGTAAATTTTGGCAAAACAAATCTTCTAGGTTCATTCAGAATATCTTCCTCGAGAAAACCCATGTTCTAGAATTTTTCAGGAAAATTTACTCCAGAGCATCAGTTCTCAAGGCTCTAATTTTCTCAAAAACTGAAATTCCTTGCATGGTCAGTAGAAGTTAAATTTTTCACATTTACGGCGTTTTGGATTGTCTTAGAATCTTTCTGGACTACCGTGAGATAGTGTCGGTAGATGGACGAGTTATATGCAGTCTCAAGCCCTTGGACGTTGAAAGATGTTTTGGTATCCCTCAGCACCCTAGCAGTCTAGTCATTTCTATGGAGCAGTGTGAGCGAGAAGTTAATGCTGATATGGATAAGTGTCAAAATAAGATGGCAAAGCGATGGTTGAAGCAAAAGAAGAACAAATTGCCAAACAATGTGGGTCGTAGTGAATACAAGGATGAGTACGCGATTCTAATTACACTTTTGAATCATGTCTCAGGTCATGCAGATGCCAACATATTTCAACCTTGGATGTTTTACATCATTGATCGGATCATCTGCAGGCAGAGTATTATATTTGGGCATCCTTCATCGTGACATTCTCCATCGATAGCCAAATCACCCGGTTCCTAGTTGCCCATAAGCTTCACATGTCCTACCTTGTATGCTTGATGCATTACGAGTCGAGTTTAGAGGTTCAACACGATCGGCATAATTGGTGTTCAGAAATTCTATCACTATTATGATCAGCTTGGAGTTCAACTAAGGCTAAGCGCGTCACTTCAAGCATGTTCCGCGAGGCTTTCTTCACTTACCACGATTGAGAAATTTGGACGATGTTGTGACCTAATTCACACTTCGCCCCATTGCAAATGGGGACCCTTGTTGTTTGCCTTTTAGGGTTTTGCCTTCGCGTGCCTCGTTTTGTCTGCTCTCCGTTTGGGGGTTTTGAGTCTGAATTTTGAATGATCACTCGAATCAAGCAAATGAGTTTTAGCCTGGATCACTGTGTAAACGTCGCCATCATGCTTAGAGGGCTTGGGAGATGAAGATCGACTGTCATTTCGGTCAATTCCGACACCTCCTAGTTTTTAGGGTTTTTCACCCCGGGCCCCCTATTTTTTAGGACCTACTTTTTTGGCACTTTTGGGCAATTCTGAGATCCCTATTTTTTAGGGTCTATTTTTGGAAAGTTGCTATTTTTGGAAAAATTCTATTTTTAGAAAAAAATTATATTTGGAAAGGGCTCGAGTTTCAAAAATCCACTCAGAAGTTCGAAAAGATCAACGAAACTCTCAGAAAATTGATTTGAAAATTTCTGAAATCATGGTGAAATTCTGGAGAATCACAGAAAAAGTTAAAAAATCTGGAAAAATCTTTCAAAAAATCACAGATTCATGGTAAAATTCTGGAAAATGTCAGAAATCTGAAAAAATCAGTCTAGAGATCACTAGAAATAGTGAAAAATCTGGAAGTTCATCAAGAAATCTGAAGGAATCATGGGTAAAATCTGAATAATCATGGTGAATTCGCCTAAGTTTGGATTCATGGAGTTCAACCAGCATGGAGAAAGGCAGAAGTTAGTGTCAAAAAGCTTCAGCCAGACAATGGCAATGGCAAGAATGAATGGCAAGTCCGCCATAGACAAAATGGTGAATGGCAATGAAAAGAAGCAAGTCCGCTTCAGCCAAGAGGAAAAGAGTGGCATGAGAATGCAGCAAGTCCGCCTTCCAATGGCTTGACATGTGATGAAGTCCGCCCTCCAAAGCAATGAAGATGGCTATCCAAAGGCTAAAGTCCGCCCAGCAACATGAGGTGAATGGCAAGCCATCCTATGAAGTCCGCCCTTAAGTGGCCAGACATAAGCTGAAGTCCTCCCTTGGACAAAGCATTAAGTGGCAACAAAAATGATGAAGTCCGCCTTGTATGGGAAGGAAACATGGCAAGTCTGCCCTTAGCAAGATGAGGAGATGGCAAGCCAAAGGCTGAAGTCTGCTTAGAAGTGGCAAAGAAATCAATGAAGTCCGCCCTCCAATGGCAAGCCATGAGATAAAGTCCGCCCAGGTTCAAGTGTCCAATGGCAAGACCATGCAGGAAGTCCGCCCCTATGCAAATGGCCAAACATTTGATCAAGTCCGCCCAAGACTTATGGCAAGAACATGCACCAAGTCCGCCTAGCCTTAGAGAGGAAATGGCATCCGCCTAGCCTTAGAGAGGAAATGGCATGCTAAGAGCTGAAGTCCGCCCTTAGGCATAAGATTAAGTGGCATGAAATTTAGTGAAGTCCGCCTTGAATGGCAAAGAGATAGATGAAGTCCGCCCTATCCAAATGTGAAATGGCAAGGAAACAAGGCAAGTCCGCCTTGAACAAAAGACAATGGCTAGACAAATAACAAAGTCCGCCCTCAAGTGGCTTGAAGAGTGATGAAGTCCGCCTTGAAGAAAAATTGAATGGCCTAAGCAACTAGCAAGTCCGCCATGCTTAGAGAAGAGTAAAATTTGTGAAATTTTGCCTAAGTATAAACTTTGAGAAATTAAAAAAAATGTATGTTTGGCCTTCAAAATTTCGCCATACTTAGAAGAGATAGAAATATTTTTTCTAAGTCTAAAACATTTTGCCAAACGACTTAGGAAGATGTGAAGAAAATTTCGCCTGTGACTTAGGATGGCAAGAAAATATGGCCAACGAAAGAGGGTTATGGCCAAATAAAATTGGACATGGCGAAATAAATTTTGAAAAAAGAAAGAAGTTCATGGCCAAATAAATTGGACGATAGAAATTATGGCAAGAAAATTGGAGAAAGTGAAAATTCGCCTAAGGCAAATGAAAAAATTTCGAAAATCAAAATTGCCTTAGACAAAAATAATTCGCCATAAAACGAATGGGTTGGAAATAACACATAAAATAATTATTTTAATTATTTTAATTATTCATTTTCCAACGCCCCAAAAGGATAAACTTGAAAAAAATTTCGAAATTGGAAAAAGGACAAAAGAGCTTTATTGAACTGGCGTTGAAATTAGAAACTTTCCCAGACACGATCGTTGAGGATAAAACTTGCCACTCGGAAGCGAAGTAAAAGCTGAGTAAAAGACAAGTTAAAGCTCGATTTAAAGGAAACATTTAAAATTTGCTAATTGGATCGATGTTCTCACCTCTATAATTGATTTCACTTCTCATTTTCACAATCATTCAATTTTCGAAGAAAGTGTGAGAAGGAATTTTTCTAAGGCAAGAGAAGTAAGAAAAGTCTGAAGCGAAGTGAAAAAAGCAAATTTTTTACCAGCTTGCATTGAGATCATGATTATTTATCCAGAAGAGCCAGGCAGATTTACTTTGTCCACTTCATTTTGGCATGAAACTTCATCATTTATTTTCTTTCCAGCTTGATTTTTTTCATGAAGTCTGATTTGACAACTAGCTGGAATATCTTTCAAACTGATTTAAATTTCAAATTCTAATTATTCTCTTTCTTGCAGATTTGTTTTCGAGACGGTAAAGATGAAGTTTGCCAGTAAGGGTGTGCAGCCACAGTCAAAAATCAAGTCCAAGTGGGAGCACGTTGTGGACACCGATCTTGGCCACGTTGACCTTGATGACTTCAGGAAAAGAATGTACGGAAGCGATGGACGTCTGCCTACGCCAATTGCGATGAGAATGATGCGCAATGGGATTGTTCATGCAGCTGGATTTCCACCAGCAAAAGAGTGTCCGGAACTTATGGTAGAATGTGCGTTGCACTACAATGCACGAGAAAGACAAATAGAAGCTCCTGATGGAAGAGTTCTCGCATACTTGTCCGAGCCAACAAACCAAGAAACTTTCGGAATTCCAGTTTACAACCGAACGTCCTACCGCACCGAGGAAGATGCACTTAAGCTTTATCAAAACTAGCAAGACCTCTGTGCATCAAACATAAACAAAACTTGGTTACTGAAGCCTAAGCCTACTGCAGGAAAGATGCCAAAGAAATTGGTTAGAACACATTTCAAAGAGGAATATGGCGACATCGTCTTGCTACTAAACAGAATAGTAGGCAATCCCCATGGTGCACCTTTTGAAAACTGGATGTACTATTTCATTGACGAAATAATCACTGGAGTCAAGATGTTCAATTGGTCCAGAATGATTAGTGATAGCCTCCACGAGCAGTTAGTCAACTTTGAGGAGACCAAGACCTTTCACATGAGCTCATACATCATATATTCGCTTGCAAGATATTACAAGTATTCTGGCTTGACCTGCAAGGGTGTGGTCGACAATGGCGAAGGGCAGCTCAAGGCCTATGATTGTTATCCGCAGTTGCAACTGAAAGAGAAGTCGCATTTCCGACGAGCTCATGATGCCTTTCTAATGTACATCACTCGGCTTCTCCAAGGCGGGACACATCAAAGACTCTCACATGAGGCCAAGAGCCTAATCAGTCGGTATGGATTCTGGTTCATTCAGTATCCTAAGTTCACTTACATCAGAATCCAAGGATTCTCAGGAAATCCTTATAGACTGCCCATCTATCCAACCAACAAAATGGTTTTGCTGGAAGTGCTGAGGCAATTGGAAGCGTATCAAAATATTCAAAGGCCAAAACAAAAAGCGGCTGTCACCTTTCCTTTTTTCATCGGCAATATGGAGGAGTCATGTCCAACGGCACAAGCAGCAGAGGTTGCTCGACTGGAGATACAGCAATATCCATTCATATCATACAAATCCAGGAACAACTTTGATCCACTCCATCACATCAGAACTGTGGACGGAGAGAGGTACAAGCATCGGGTTGACTTAGAAGACTTCTGGGCTAATGCAGCAGATGAATATGACGTGAGGAGGAGGTTGTGGTCAAGATTGCCACTAAGCATGATAAGGGCAACAGAGCTCTTCAAAATACCTGATCAACTACAGGATGACGGAATATACTTGCAGCCGGGTTTCAATGAGAACGAGCCACTCCCCCCTATGAGATGGTTTGAGCCTGAGATGGGTGACCTAGCAACTTTCATGCGGCCTGTTTTCAAGTATTCTCAATGGTGGATAGATCGACAGGTAGAAATTCTAAGGCAAAGAAATGTGCAATTCACGTATGAATTGATGGGCGATACAGAGTCCTGTTCTTCGAATGCCGGTGCATCTCGTGGAGATGGGCCAACAGATGCCGCCAACTTAAAAAAGAGGAAAGAAATTGATAAATCTGCAAAACAGGACAAGGATAAAATGATAGATGAAGGGCCTTCTCGAAAGAAGCACAAGTCCAGACCTCTTCAGTCGGCCACTTCCAGAAATATAGAAGAAATACTCGCCATGGATAAAGAGTCTTTTGAAAATGCTAGGATCCCTTCTCCAGTCGGAAATGTAGAGCCAATGCAAATAGAAGATGATGCTCAACCTTCTCCAGCAAGCACAGAGATCCTAGAATCGGACAATGATACAGATATTATGGATGAAGAATTCGAGGAAGGAATGATTTCCGCCCTCAAAGGAATCCAAGAGGACCCATCCGTCCAAGAAATTCATGGTATGCCAGAAATCCAATTGGTGCAAGAAGTTCAAGATATGCAAGAGATTCAAAGCATGCCGGAAATTCAAGATGTCCACGAGGATCAAAATATTCAGGATATACAGGATGTCCAAGATCAACAGGAGGACGGAATTGAGCAGCCAACCATCCCAGAGTGGCTGAAAGAAAGATTAAAGAGAAAGGCGCCAGTAGAGGTTCCTGAGGAGGATGATGCCACAGATTTTCTGGCAAGACTAGAGCAAACTGCCCCGAGGAAGAAAGCCAAGAAATTTTCCACCATCCAAAGGGATGAGGCTGGCAATCGCACAGTGCAAGTTGCAATACCTACAGTCGACAAGTTCCAAGATGAGATTGCTCCTGATGAATATGCCATCACGACCATTGACATGGGTCCAACAACAAAAGGGCAAGAGGTTGAGGACTTGGACAATTCCGTGGCCACCATCAAGTCTAGGCTGGAAAAAGAAGTTGCAAAGAAAAAAGAATATAAAAAAGAGATTGAGCGCTTAAAAGATTACATCCAGCATTTGACCAAGCCACTAAATGAAGGTGACCAAGCAGCGCTTTTACCTCCTAATTCTTCACAAGAACCAGTTAGAAATTTTGAAGAACAATTGACTACGGCAAAAGAGGCTAAGGATTGGATGGATGGAAGGAAAGAAGAGGCGATGGCATTTGCAGAAAAGCTGGCACATGTGTACGAGCAGGCTTCCTTTTTGCTGTCACGAGTTGCAGGTTTAGCGGAATCATGGGACGGCCTCGAAGATATTCAAAATAGGATTATCCCATGTATTCGAGAATTGAAGGGCATCTCGAAGCAAAGGCTGATTGAGGACAAGGTCATTGAGGCTGGAGATGCATATGACTTTAGTGGATGGTATTATGCTCTGATTTCAAGAAGAGGAGTCCTCGAAAAGGTAAAGCAGGATGGTGCCAGAGTTGAAGAACAAGCAAAAGAAATTCAGAGTAAAATTTATGAAATGGCTGCAGATATGCTCGACAAAGATACTGTCCGAAAGAAACACTTGCGGCCAAAGAATTTAAAAGAGCAAGTGCACAGAATTTTCTCCACCACCGGGCCAATCATGAAAGAAAACTTCACCAAGGTATTCAACTTCATGGCCGTCAGGAATTCTTTCTTGCTGCAGGAACCAGAATGGGCGACCACTTTTGCAGAGTGTGCCGAGAGCTTGGACTTGCTGGAGTACAATGTCAACGTGCTGCCCGACATTGCCATGGAGGAGGTCGGCTTGATCGTGTCCAGATTCGCCGAACGTGATGCCGCACAAGTGGATAAGGATGCCACTCCAAATGTCTGAAGTTCTCTCTAGTTAACTGGTTGAGGTTTTGGAAACCCTAATTAGGGTTTAGTCATGATTAATCTGGGCCGTTGATCCTAAATCAATCTCGGCCATTCATTGTAATTCAGAAATACTATATAAACCCCCCCCCCCTCACTCTCTCATTTTTCATATAGAGAAGATTAGAAGAATTAGAATTCATTAGAAGGCATTAGAAGTTAGAGCAGATTCAAGAGAATTAGATTGTAGAAAATAAGAGAGAGTTTATGAGATTGTTGTGAAAACACTACTTTGATAATAAAGTTCAAATGCATGAGGTGCCTTGAATCCTCGATTGTCAAATGGTTGCATGGTCGCATATTTTCTTTCTCATTTAGTAAATTTGCATTAGAATGTATGTTAGAAGAATGACAGATTGATAATGGAGACTAGTGAAACCCAGCTCATACTTTCTTTGAGTGGATGCTTTTCACTCAATGTGTAAAGTTAGACTGAGCTTTATCGTGGATGCTTAACTTCTGTTTGGATAACTATTGTTCGATTTGATGGTAATTATTCATTACGTGAAAATTATAAGCACATTCCCAGAGGATTGCACTTGCTCTGTGTAGTTGTCGTTTAACGTGGCGAAGCAGAGTATTGTTTATTTGGTTTCATTTAATCTTTGTCGTCTCTTGATTTCTTAGGAGTAGCATAGGATCTCTAAAAAACCCTTTAATCTTTTTCACTTATTTTTATAAAATCAGAAAATCCAAAATGATACTGTATTTATGTCTCGGCTTTTTGAGTAACTTGCAAAAGTAAATCCCAATTGTCCCCCTAGCAAATCACATCAAAACCACAGAGCAAATCCGCATTCATCTTAAACATTGGAATTACCATATGATCTCACTGGCAATCTTAGCATACAAGGTAATTTTTCAAGAGAATAAATCTGGCGACGCACATTCAAAATGTTTGTTGTGTCATAAAACCTGCGCATCAACGAGGCAAAGGGAGTTGCACATTAGAGTATGCTCGGCCCGGTTGCTGGAAACTAGCGATGGTTGATTGGGTGGACTAGTTTATTCAATTCCCTACATACACCTACATCCGCGTATATGGATTTACAGGAAATCCAGCCATGCTTCCACGCTATCCTTCGGATAGGACAGTCTTCATGGAGTTCCTAAGGCAATTACATGATGTTCATCGTCATTTGCGCTACAAACATAAACAGGCTACCAACTTTCCCATACTGTTCAAAATCTATTGGTGCAAAATGATAGTTGATGCTAAAGCTACAGGACAAGAGTTAGAGAAGTTTCGTCTCAAGTACCTTGTTGATGCACACACCTATGATCCCTGGGGTCATTACACAACATGCCTCGGTGGTCACTCATACCATAAGCCTGCAATGGAGGACTATTGGGTGAACTACGAGGATGATTTTGAGGTGCGTAGATGCAGCTATGGTCAGTTCTCTCTCCCACATATTTCTGTCTTTTTGGAAGAAGATGTGGGAGGTTTATCAAATGATGAGGGAGATATACTTCCTCAGTTTTTGAGGAAAGGCCCAGATTTGACACACAAGCAGATTCTTGAAACTGATGGATTGATGCGTAAGGAATACACATCAATAAAGGGGTACAAGTAGAGTTATCGGGGAACAATAAACACCGACTGACAAGAGACTAGAGGAGGGTAGTAGTGCCTACGACGAGGAGCCACCGCCCGTTAGATTGGCTACACTACCTTCCTCATCTAAACCCAAAATAGAAGAAAAAGGGGTAACCCTCTAAAGGAAAGTCAAGTGCCTAACAATTCAAAGGCGCATGCCGATGATACACCCATGGAGCCGGGTTCGGAGGCGGTTGAGGAGTTTGTGAGCCCTAGGTTCAGCACAAATTGTTCCATCCATGACACCGTCAGGTGTTCGATCCCGATTCCACATTAGATTTGGACTTGAACTTCGCCACCTCACAGCAACTCCTCTACCTATTCACTCTCGTCAGAGCCTCTCATTGCTAGTACAGATCCTTCCAATGGCATTAGTCAAGATCAGTCTTGGATTGAGGCTCAACTAGGAAGGAAGAGAAGGCAGCCATCTTACGTCCTTGATCATTCTGATTCTCATCAGGCTTACCAGGATGCCCCAGACAAGAGGATCAAGAATCAGGTCCATGTGCAAAGGAATGTTGATATGGAGATCGTCGTTGAGACTGCCATACCTCCAGAGGGGAAGAGTTTGGATGAGATTGAAGTTCAAGACTTCGAGGTGATCCCAATCAACCTTGGTCGAAGCACTCACCAGACACAGGTTGATCTCCTATAGGTTGCTACAGATAGCGCCAGGGATAGAATACTAAAGGACAGAGAAGACAAGGCAGCCCTCAAGGCTGAAATCAAACAGCTTCGTCAGTACATTTTTAGCCTTGTACATAGGTCAGATGTCACCGCTACACTCCAGCCGATGCTAGAGCCACCCGGCGAGAACAGGCCCGACAATCACTGATGCATCTGACCAGCGTTTAAGGAGGATTGAGAGGAGTTACGTTACTAGAGGCGGCTTTGTGCTTGCAAAGTTATGCCGGTTAGCGATACAATGCACCCGCGAACTCCGTCTACGTCTCCAAGATGACGACCGAGACATGGCGATGGACAGACCCTGAGATGAGATTATGATTGCTCACCTGAGTGTGGCATGTGAATCAGTCACAGATGCAGAAGATAAAGAGGCTATCTACACTTGGAAGACAGTTGGTTTTCAAGGCAAAGATAGAGGAAACGATGGCATCACAGTTGGCTGAGAGTAGAGAGCACGTCACTAGTGCACTCTGGTACGTGAGAACTCTCGTTTCTCGCATACCGTGTCGATATCAGATTGAGGGTGGTGCATATGTTGAGCTTGCTAACATATAGTCAGAGCTCCAGGCACTCATTCATACTATTTTTAGTGGGGAGACCGTTGGCTGTAAGATGGATCAGCTTACAATCATGTAAGTGTTGTTCAATGAAGCAACCAAGAGCAGAGGTGAACTTCAATGTCAAATCACAGCTGGTGAGGATATGCTGCATAGACAGTATACTTCGGCAGAGTATCAGTGCTCCAAACAGTGATGTAGTCAACAACCTTGTGGAGGGGTTGGTTGCTCGAGATCACGGCCAGTAAACTTCAGTTCCCACCTCTCAAGATAGACATTAAACACAGGAGTTAAACTTGGCGTTACCTTTCAAGTTAACTCGTTGTCACATCTCATACATGTCTATTCTGGGATTATCTATGTTCACTTGGAGTTTCATTTAGGGTTTCCGTTAACTGATGGTAGTGTTCCAATTAACTTGCTTTCAATAAGGACGTGCATGCTTGCACATTGTCCATTTAGAATAGATGTACCGATTAACTGATGGTAGCTTTCCAATTAACTATATAGTTTTCTTTATTAGGGTGCAGTAATAATCTTGCATGCATTGCAAGACTGTAGTTGACCCAAGGTGATTTTAGGGTTCCCTACACCTCTTGATGTCTATAAATAAGAGCTTTGCTCATTTGTACATAACTTTTGCAAGCGATAGTAATATATGTTGAGCCAGATTTGCCTGTAATATTGCTATTTTGTATCTGTTCACTTTGGTTGGATGATCATTGTTTCATGTTCTTATGTTTATAAGCTTTCTTTCATATCTACACCTCAGAAAGGTGTCGTCACCTCCTTGGGAATTTAGAATCAAGGCTTATCGTTCGTTTTTATTGTGTTAATGAGGTTATTTCATGTCTACACCTCAGAAAGGTGTCGTCACCTCATTGGGAATTCAGAAGTGGAGTTCATCCTCTGATGTTGTTGCCAATAACTTTTCTTTCAGCCTACGCCTCGGAAAGGTGTCTTCACCTCCTTGGAAACCCTCTCTTAGAATTCATCGTATAATCATTCCCGCTCCATTTCCTCGTGCTCTAATTTCTTAAGGGGATTGGATAGTATAAGTTAGTTTTGAGTTGTAGTTAAGTCTTGCGAACCCAGAAAATCCTTGGCTGCAACGTTTGAAGTTTATTGCAAACCTTGTGCCTCTTTCAGCTGAGACAAAAAGATAGGAATTAGTTTAGTTTACTTTTTCAAGCATTTTGTCCGCACAACGAGGGAGCTTCCCCTCCTAATTTGAAAAGCAATCATCACGTAGTGTGCATAGCTGTCCGTACCAACTTGCCCTCCAGAGGTGTTAGTTGTTACGCCAACATGTATATCTTTGAAATCCATGAATTAGCATCTGAACAAACAGCATTTTTAGTCACATCTACAAGCTCATCTTTATTATATGAACTAGTTCTTGTGTAAATTTGGTTTTATTGTTCAAGGTGTTGAGTTTAACTGGTTAACAGATTCAGTTTTCATTGTGGAAACCCAATGTTCAAATGCCCATAGGGACATCTAGTGT
This sequence comes from Sequoia sempervirens, assembly GCA_007258455.2. Taxonomy (NCBI): domain Eukaryota; kingdom Viridiplantae; phylum Streptophyta; class Pinopsida; order Cupressales; family Cupressaceae; genus Sequoia; species Sequoia sempervirens. The sequence continues at coordinate 14,933 of VDFB02357286.1, read as the reverse complement.
TGAATTCTAAGTGGTCACTAATGGTCTTCCATAGTTGACTTCTAAAGTGGATGTGGTTTCTAAATTAAAAAGGATTTCCCAATACTGACTTTTGCTCTTCCATATGTGATTTCTAGTGTGTGTGCTCATAAGGTGCTCATATAAGTGTCTAATAAGACTCACAAGAGCTTCTATCGGTCTCACATTGAGCTGGCATGAGCAGAATATTTGTAAACAAGATTCAAGAGAAGGAAAAGAAAAAAACAAAAAATGGTTTTGTAGAAACCCTAGTTTCCCCTATTCTCCGGATCTGATTGTTTTTCTGATTTTTTTGAAGTATTTTGGTTTTTTGCTTGTTTTTGAGTTTTTGAGCAATAAATGAAGATTTGCGATTTTGCATATAATTGAAATAAATTCAATAAAAATTAAAAGACTCTGGAAATGATGGAAAATGGATGCCAGTATATTTATTTTGATCCTCTGAAATGATTACAAAAATACCCAGTTGCATGCAAGCAAATAACAATGAAATTTTATTAAGAACCTGGCAATCTGGCTGCATTAAATGAACTGCTGTAACTGGTACGGCTGAGATGATAATTTATTTCCTCTTTCCGTCTGGTGCTCCAGATAAGATCTCCCAGCTTAGGCGCCTCCAGAAAAGATGCAATATGGCCTTAAGGAAAGGCGTTTTCTCCAGAAACAAAGGACGGCTCCCTCCTAGATGGTACGGCCAGAATATTGAAAGGTACGGCCTGGTACAGGTACGGCCAGATCAGAAACAGCAATTAATGATTGTACGGCTTCTTCACAAATCTCCAGATCTCCAGTATAAGTGCGCCTAGATGAATGGAAGTCTTCTGAATGCAAACTCTTCAGAAAACCCCGAATATGAATATCTCTGATGTTCTGTGATTCCTCCTGTATGAAGAAATCTCTCAGCTGCAATAGATCAGGTGTTATTTCACACCCTCTGAACTGCTTCCAGTGGAGATGGCTCGTTCCCCAAGGAATTCGAACTTGAAACCCTAAAGTCTCTTGCTCAGATCAAAGTTGATCAGTTTCAATTCTCAATAATCACATAATGGCACAAAACCCAATGCAAAACCCTTTATCTCTTGAAAAGTGCGATTTCCACAAAGATAGGGTTTCATTAAAATATTTCGAACTTTTCCTTTTAATTATTCAATAGTCTCAGCTCAAATATTTTATAATAAATTAATTGCCAAATTGGCCCCTTTCCTGATGATGGGCGACCCCTCAATAAAATCACTTAAGTTATAATTTAATATTATAACTTTATATTATAATCATCAAATAATTAATATTTAATTAATATAATTAAATATTAATATCTCCCTCGTTACTCATCCGATGACTGATCCGTCTGAAGCTGACGAACACTGAAGTGATTCTGAACGCTGCCAAAGCCATACTGCTAAAAATAGCAGGGGGCTGCCTGCCAGGAAAAAATAGCAACTTCTGCAAGAAGTCTCCGATCGAGCCCAAACGAAAGCCTACTGATCAAACTTCGCCAACTGAAGGCTGAGCCAAGCTCCCAAAATGACCCTCTATCCAGTCCATTAGCCTACAGGGGCGTATGATAGGCCAATCCTGTCTCCGAGATGTCACTAAGAAGGGACATGCGGGGTTTTGACAGGAATCAGCAACATCTGGATAAAACTGTTCTCTGTCTGCAGATACTGAACATTGGGGTAAAAGTATCAGAAACTTGCCCAAAATTCTCCATTAATTTGTGTAGAACACAGAAAAAACAGACTTTGATGAATGATCCACTAGAATCTAAGACACAACTAAGCAAAGAAGTCATTTTCCCTTTTTACACAAAATAATTTTACCTTTTCATTCGTCGTCTATGGCTGGAAGTTATTTGAATCAAATCATTAAATGTTGGAAAAATAATCTAATGAGAACTCTACACTCAAATAAGACAATGTAACTTGAAACACTTTGAAAAGCTCTTTTGTGCCAAGAACAACAGTTCAGGGGTTCTGAAGAGAAGCAAAACCAATAAATGGAGCAAATCCAAGGTGAATTTTTATTGCCTATATAGATTCCTCTTGAGAGTTATGCACTTTCAAAAACAATGGTTACTGATTTCAAATCTGTGCAGAAAAGATTATGGCCTCAAGCAAGTTAAGAGAATTTTTGTACAGTTAAAAGGTCACTACATGTGCCGTTGGAACTTGGAAGTTATGTACTTGCCAGTTCCCTGAATGGCATTTGTGTAATTTATTTAGAATATACTCAACGGCAGAACTCATATTCTAAATAATATGTCCTATTCTAGTTATGTCTGAAAGTCCATCAATAATTGAGTCTTTAGGGAACAACAGTAGAATCATTACTATCATATACTGGATTAAAGCCCCAGAAGAATTGCAACTTACTATAAAAAATTTAATACCATATAGATGCATTCACAAACCTTAACAATGACTGACAATGTTCATATTAAAACTGTTTTCTTTTGTAAGTAGGCTATCCATTTGATTTTTTTCAAATGGCATTACAAAATTTCAATTCAACAATATCAACGAGTATTATCATGTTTCATTATCCAAACACTTTCCTACATTATTCTGTCAAAGACAGTTATTAACAGAACTAACAACCATGTAGATGATTTCCTCCCTTTATGAACACAAAATTCTGTTTTTGTTGGTACATTATAATTGTGTAGTTATCTGATTGTTTCAAAATCTAGAATAACTCTTTGTCTGACATCAAAATGCTAACTAGTAATCAAATATACCTGCTCTTTTCCATCAGCATCAGCTTTGACGAGTTTTGAAATGAACTCCTTGTGTGTTTTCTCATCTTTAAGGCTCTCAACAATATCAATATAGGCCACCCTAAGGGCCTCATTTCTGATGGACAACAAAAGGTACTTTGAGCTCAATATATTTTAAAGCAAGGTATCCATCATAAGAACAAAAGCTAAAACATACTGCAACACATGATTCCAGAGTACATAATGTAAAAACAAAAAGTTTATATCAATTCAGATTCTACCTCTGCATTAATAGAGCAATATCAGCAGCTTCTGATGCATGTTTTTGTTTCTGTTGTCCATAAATTTGACATGTTACAACATATGTAAATTTTATATCTGCTTGAGCCCGTGATTTACGAGATAGCTCATATCCTTGTGCATTTGTCATGTCAGCTCCAGAAATGCCATCCTCAATGTCTAAAAATTTAAATGGTGAGAAAGATATTAAAGGAAAACCAAATAGTAAATCTCAAAAAATATACAATATATTATATAGATATAAAGAGAAATATTACCACCATGTAATGGATTTTCTAAGTAACTCTGTAGCATAAGAGCTTTTCTGTAGTACATCATTCCTCTAACTGCATATTGATTAGTTCAATTAGAAAAACCACACAAAATAGGCTGGCTTCTCAAATAAAAAGTATTTGATAATTCTGCTTAAAATTAGAGGTATTGATTGTCCAACCAAGAAAGCAATATACCAGTTCTTGCTAAAGTCTGCCCTCGGTAAGATGCCCATAAACGCAATTCCAAAAGATCATTGGGATTCTCCTTAAGTTCAAAATCAAGTGTATTTTCATGTCGACCAATGCGTTCCAGAAAATTACTCCATTCATCTAGCAATTTTTCCAACTTAAAATAATAAATAATTAAAATTTCTCAGCATATCTTATCACAAAGAACAAGCCCAAGAAAATGTAAAACCACCCCAATAACAGATAATGGATAACTTTTATTTTAGTGGTAGCCAAGAATCGAACTCTCCCAAGCAACCATAAACATTCATTTTAATACTCATCCTTTCAACAGGCTTGATTCATCGAACAATAAACTCAATCTAGTACAAACAAAATGCTTTTATAAGTTTTTAGCCTTAATTCAACAATCATTTTACCCTTACCTCTATGTTGCTGGACAGAGAACACTGCCCTTGGTCCAAGCAGCGTTCATGTTAGGGAAAGGTGTCTCAATCTTGCATCCTATTGTTAAGAACTAAAAATGCAATTTTAAGGGCTCTAGAAGTCTTCTCAGCCCCAAAAAATGTTGAAATTAGGGTTCCATCAATATCCCAAAACAAGAGTTACGGACTTTAGAAATTAGGCCTCACACGTCAAAAATGAAAAAGCATTAATGACACATAAGAAAGATGTAAGGAGTTACACTTGTTGAGCAGCTTATGACATGTCATAAAACATCTCTAAACAGAGACAAAATGGAGCAACCAAGTTGGTGAGTGGATTCAAATATGTGAGGGCACAAATTTGTATATCCACCAAAACAAGATTCAAAAATGTAGGTATAATATGATGAGCATGTGGTTTTAATGTCCCTTTTCCCAAATAAAAAGTATTAAAATTAAAAAAGTGTTTACAAACAGTAGTAAGTAATAATAAATAAATAAGTATATAATAATAAAGTAAAGTAAAATACATAAATAAAATTCAAGTAAAAGTGTTTGGCAGGAAATTGGTACCCAAGGGTCCAAATCAAGTAAGGTATACTTATAAGACCTAGCATTCATTCTCGGCATCATCTAATTTCCAGTTTGCATTGTCACTTGAGCTCGAATCTGAATGTGCATTCAGGAACGAAAACCCCTTGACTGCAGTGTCTGAGGTTAGGAAAAAAACCCTCACCTCATACTTGGCAATTTTAAATTAAGAGTTGCATGGTGAACTAAATCAGAGTGAGTTTGTCATTTTCAGGTTTCTGGTGGTTGGAATTGCATGTAATTCTGCTCAATCACCAATTCAAAACATACCATTCGCTAAAGTGAGCTGCACCAGTTCAAGAAGACATCCACAACACCTGTAAGCCTAAGCGCAGTTGAGAGGAGTGTTGACATGGCTCTCTGTTGGGAGATCCTCCATTGTTGTCCCCTGTCCCCACCTTTGACAGCCTGCTACAATCACCAATTACAGTTTGCAAGGAAAATCTAATTGGCATCATCATTTTAGGCTTGGGATTAGAAGGGAGGCCCTTGGGATTAGAAGGTAGGTCTTATGAACTGCACATCATTGCTAGACTGAACCAGGCACATTATAGCTCTTGTAACCTGATTTTCAACTCAGAGAGCCAGTATCAAATACAACCATCTGGTCGGTGTTTAGGGTTGACAGTACCATCCATAGATTGCATCAGTCACACATGAGTAGAATCAGTCAGTCCCAGCCAGCCGTATCCTTCCACATCTTGCTGCTGCAGATCCAAATATCAGTGTGCCACATTCTTCTATAAGATTACCACACAGCAGATTGGAGTGTGACACCAATCAGGAGGCAGCATCATATTTCAGTGCAATTCAGATCTTCACACTTGGTGAATAACTACTGTCATAACAGCATTCAGAAAGAATCCCTAGCGCAGCATTTGGATCACTGCCATAAAAGAACACGGCATATTTGGGGTGTCAACATATCGATCGACTGAAGGGTCTCGGGAGACCAATTGCAGTCAATCAGCATCAAAATTCAAGGGTTATTAAATGAGTTAATGACTGTCTATGTAATTCTGAGATATACATTTCCAGATCAGCTTATTGTATTTGTTTTGGAACTGCTATGAAATTGAATAAACTGCAATCGCTAAACTCTTCTTCCAATTTTATTGTGGTTGGTCCTAAGTTACTATATTGGTTGATATTTTAATTTGTTTCAGTTTGATAGCACCTAGAAAAAACATAAAAATTCAGAGAAGCTAGAAAATTGCAAGAATTTAGATTTGGAACATCTCAATGGTGAAAGTAAAGAGTTGTCATGTGAAGAGTTATTTATGTCTATAGCAAATATCATGTTCCAGAGAAAGTTCAATTTATTCAATGTTTGAGTTTGTGTTTCTCCCCTGTTATATGAGCCAACATGATCGATAGTTTCATTCAAATAGACAGTGAGCTAGTTGCCAACAACTGAATAATAATCTTAGTCAAAGATATTGGCCAGCAAATAAATTCTTCAAACAAATAAGGATTTACTATTTGGAGAATTCACTACACTAGTACTAGCAACCTAGCAGGATTTTAATACTACTTGAATTGACCCTAGCATCTTATTCTCTCCAGACTCAACAACAAAGTTTCAGCTCTGTGTATGTTCCTTCCATAAAGTTGACATTTTATCAAACAATTAGAATACTAGAAATACTTTGCTATATATATGATTGTGTGCATGGGTTTGTCTACCTGTTGTCATGCATGTATGTGTATTAAACAAAGATGGTCATACACAAGAATGAGGTATTACGGAATTATACAAAACCCTGACAATAAATCTGTCTACTATTCAGAAACAAAAATTATAGTACCTGGGAAAATCTTTTGAAGATAAAAGAGAATAGTAATTCCATCTTCATTCTCCTTCTCTAATTCAGACACGTTGTAGAGCACAGTCTCACTGTAGTATGGAGTAAAGACACTGCAATGCAAAGAATATATTAAATAATGTTATTGCAGAGGCACACAATTAGTAGATTTAGTCATTGCCACTAAAGATGTAAGTACAGTTTTATTCACCTAAAAGATAAGATTTCTCGCACAGGTTTTGCAGGTGCCATGTCCATGAATAATGAGTTTGCAAAAAATTCTAGGCGACGTCTTGCCTCTAGATTTTTCGGTATGTTGACAGCATAGTCCTTGATTGTCAATAGCAAGTGCAACCTCTTGATCTGCTCTTTCTGCATTTAACACTCAAAACGAAAATTCAAATCATTGGATTAATGCACTTGCAAAATATGCAATCAACAAAAAATTAAAGCAAAGGACGCAAATTCATGCACATCTGGCAATCCTATATGTTTCATACCGTCAACTAACAAGGAGATTCTCTTGAAGAAAAGAGGAAAACAAAACTGACAACAGGAAGACAAAATTGTTTATGCAAAGAAGTTTGGGTCTGTTAACTTTTCCAACAAAACAGTAAAGAGTATGGAATATCTGACTCCATGTGAAAGGAAAAATGACCTTTCTATATCCCAACTCACACCAAATAGATGAACAGAAATAAATAAATAAATAAAAGTACGGTTATGGTTGTAATACTTAATTTCACAAATATCATCATTTTTTGCCACCAACACAATGGATTAATAGAAAATTGCACTTAATACATTCTCTTTCCTCTTTGCTATTGTTTGATAGAAATGATATGAATCAGTTATAATTTGTAATTTGTAATCCATAAGGATATATAACACACTTGAGAAAGACAAGAAAAAATATGTAGGGGATGTCCACAAATAATAGGCCACTGAGACTTAATGTATGCAGTCATGTTACAGAGAAAACTAGTAGAAAAGCAGCTTCCATACCTAATAAAACAAAAGGCAAAGCCCAGTAAAAAGTATCTAAGGAAAGGCCAAAAAGAAAACCGAACAACGAAATTCTTACTATAACATGTGCTCAAAACACACTCATTCTTATTCAAGTTTGCTAGATCACATACAATTTCCATATCTTTAGGCCACTCCATCCTTGAGAAGAGACGCCCTTCGTTCCTTGCTTTTGTGACAATTCCCCAGGTATCATATGACTCTCTAACATTCAATAAGAAAAATCATTGTACCAAGAATATGAAATACATTGAATATTAAGGTAAAACACTTGTATACGGATACCTTGACCTTGGCAGTAAAGGAAAATGCTCAACTGTAATCAAAAATTTCTGATAATACCTTAGACTGTTTGACAGCAAATCATGGATGACTACATCATAAAGATCTTGCATGGCTGTCACAGCCCCCTTTGCTAGAGCAGGTGTTTCATCATGCATCTGCTTAATCAGAATTATAAAAGTTATGCCTGAAGTAAAAATAAATTTTTCATTTGAATTGCATAGAAATAGTAGGTTTAAGTTGTTAACCCCTTCTTCCAAAAGAAAGAGCTGAAAAAACGCATCATAGTTCAAATATTTACGTGGCTAAAGTATTAGAATTTAATTATTTTTCAGATCATTGTCATAATAGAGAAAAGCTAATTCCAAAGTAATGAAATGACAAATAACATAAAGAAATTAAGCAAACTAAGAAAACACTATCACTGCTTCATGCACACTAGCCTGGCTATAGTATGTATGAAGTACGTTAGATGTTTGCAAATAAATAAATTATTGATACAATGGACCAATAGAATGAAGTGAGATGTCCTATTTTATGAAATTTTCTCTGCTAGCAGGTTTTGACACAGAATATCCCTTTTCTTAAAAGAATTGTTATTAACCTAAGCTACATCTCTTCAAAAGTTGAGATTCATCTACTTATATAATGTGGTTTTCAAATTGTTTAATACACCTCACATAATAATTGTGTACACAACTGAAACTCCTATATGATAGTTTATTTCTGGATTTAACTTGTAACATAGTAGCATTACGCTAAGAAAATCCATTACTAATCCCAAGTAATCACATATGAAGTAAAAATGAAAATGTTTATAGCCTTGAAGATCACCTCAAAGGTTGATAACATTACACATCTTCAACTCACATATGATAGACTGCTATATAAAGAAGTAACAATCAAAGAAGCCTGTGGATATAAAATGATTTTAGACTGGTACAGTAATGCAGCAGAGCTAAGGATTAATGTAAAAAATTCAAAGATTTTCTTTCTTAATGACAGAATTTCAGGAGTTTTAAAGAATTTTAGAATTTGTGATTGGAATGCTGCCTAGCTGCTACCTAAGGTATCATTATTGACAAAGAAATCATCTGTTAAGGATTGAAAAGCTACTAGATAGAATTCAAAGTAAACTACCAATATGGAGAGGTAAATCATTGTCTTTAGCAGGTCATATCTAATTAATCAAATCATCCTGATGCAGGAGCAACCTTGGGGTCCGCACATTCTTGCATCACCCAAAAATATTTGTATTTTTCTTTATTAGAGTTTGTGCACAAGCCTAACTTGTGTGTGTGTGTCTGTTTGTTTCGTGGTGTAGTTTTTCATATACAAGATTATCTTACATGCACAAGTGTTGAGTTTATTGCATGCTGAATCACACAACCTCATATCACTCTTCCTAGTTTCCCTTTAGCAGCCCCATCAAAATTCAATTTAATGACTCCTTGATGTAGAAGCTGCAACCTATTGTCAAACCATGGTTCACTCAACTAATTTGTGGTCCTTGTACAGGAACAGGCTTGCGGTTAGGGTATGCTGATATGACGCTTACAATAAACATTAGCTCTCATAATTGCCAATAAACAAAATACCTCATAATTTGCAAACAAAAAAAAAAATCAAAAAATCATATCACTTTCTACAGCAGCGTCTCTGTTTGTCATTTAACATGATGCTCATTCTATATGTCTGTATGTACATATATGTATATCTGTACATATATATATATATATATATATATATATGCAATCAATATTGACATTCATAAATGAAAAACTGACCAGCTAATGCTATTCTATATGTTTCATCTCATATCCTTTAATTTTATCATTTCTAACCCACGTAGTTCATTTTGCTTAACATAGGTGTTCTAATGTATTGCATGTAACTTCAATATAAAATTTGTAAAAAATATTATCATGTGTTCACTTAGCACCTACCTAGTGAATGGCATGCATTTCCCATACTATGCAAGTATTCATCACTGAATACCATATAATATATACTTGAAATATATTCCAAGATGATAATCATACATTCCAAACTACATGCATATCCTATTTTCATATACCAAACACAGTTGAAAAAAAACGAATACACAATTATCTTTAAACAAAGTTCATACCATTTCATCTATTTGTTGAAACAAAGGTTTCAGGCAAGAATGAATTCAACAAGGATGTAACGTAAATTGGATTATTATTATAGTCAACGTGTTTATAATAAACCTAACTTGGTCACAAATAACATCTAGGACAGAAGTAAAAAACAGTGATATCTTAGTCCTAAGTTACCGGTTTGGATTCGGGTTCGGGTTCGAGGGTTCGATTTGCAGATTCGATCAAAAAATAAATTGGGGTTGCATTCACTTTGGGTTTGTCCACACACACACACACACACACAGATATATAAGTATATATATACATATGTATACATGTATACATGTATATGCATATGTATATTAAAGTATACATATGTACCTATATATATGTACATAGATACATATACATACATACACATACAAACATACATACATACATACATACATATATATATATATATACAACAGTAGTTGAGTTCAAAATACCACACAGCATCATATATAGTATAATAAACAAAACCACCATAAAAATAAAAAACATTAGAATGTCAATTACTAAAACTCAAATGTCATGATATATATTATTATTAAAATTAACTACATTGCTGCATTTCTCCTTGCAGATAACCATTAGGGAAGATTGTCCAATTAGATGATGATATTATAGATGAAGACTTGTAGTAAAACTTGGAAACTTGGACTTGGAGAGTACATGGAAAATCAAATGAATTCAATGGGAGTTTGCAGGCAATGCCCCTCAAAGGGGTCTGGGGGCAGTCCCACCAGCAAGGTCAAGGGGCAACACCCTCAACAAGGTCAAGGGGCAACACCCCTAGTGGGGGTCTGGGGGCAACACACTCATCATGGTTGAGGGGCAATGCCCCTCGCGGGGTCTAGGGGAAGCAAGCCCAAATTAAGACCTCCAAAACCACACAAACCTTCATGGTGTACATCATTTTGCATTCACAATAAGACCCAAATTAAGACCTTCAAAGCCACACAAACCTTCATGGCGGACATCAATTTAGCATTGTGGGGCTTTATTTTATATTTTTAAGTCAAAAAAGAATTCAAACTACGTCGCATGGGCACGTAACGGGCTAAAATTTACTTCAAGTCTGCCCAGGTTCGGCAAGGTCAAAACCCGGACCCGGGTCAAACAAGACCGGGACCCCCAAGGGGTGTACCAGTAACTTAGTCTTAGTCCTATACAATAAAACATATGTACAAGGTTATTGCGTTAATCAAGTCCAATAACAAAGTGCATTATATAAAGAAAGTGCAAAAAAGATCTCATTTAGCATATTGAGAAAAAATTCTATGAACAATAAACTATGACCACCCATAGAGCACTTCACAAAAAATGATAGTTTTGTTGATTCTTTTATTTAACTAAGGTATTTCAATTTGACTTTTAATTCAAGGATGATGATCTAATCTTTCATTTTCTTAAGTAACTAAGGTATTCTAATTTTAATTTTAATTCAATACTTATGATTTATTCAAACATAAATAAATAAATAAATTTAGAGGTTGTCTCTCACCCCTGTAAAGCTTGACATGTCCCCATTTCTAATCCTAAAAAACATTCAACTCATTTAAATATCCCATTTTCTAAAGTTAAAGATGTGAAAATGATTCTACGACCTATGGGTTATAGGTCCACAATGCAACATGTGTTAGACTTGAGTAATAAATCTAGGTATCAAAAAACATGGCTATTCTCTTCATGCAAAAAGTGTGAACAGCCAAAGTGTAATGTCCCCGAAATTACTTGAGTAATTTGGAGGGAAAATGATAACGGTGTTTTTAAACACCAAGTCTAAATTTAAAACTATAATAATAAATAATAATTAAATATTTAATGATAAATTTAAACTATTGGTAAATAATATTTAAATTAGAAATTAATCCGACCTCTCGGGCGACGCCAAATAATATTTCGATTTAATGCCCGGGCCTCTGGCTTCATTTGGAGAAGTATTTATTTTGGGATGGTGTCTTCATATTTCGGTATCACAATTTGACATTATCATTATGCCTTTTACCGCAGGGATCGAAGTTCAATTCTGCGAAGGCACCGTGCCCAGCCTACTGGGAAATATCCGCCATCAACCTCCTGCCCGCCTAAGTACAAATGCGCCGGGTATTCCCGAGTTCCAATGCCACCCTCCCACATACTCATATAATTCCCCCTTTTACAGTCTATGGGGTCCATTCAATAGCGACACAGTGATATCTATGCCCGAGTGTTGATCTCCGCAGTAGCTATACGCCCATATATGATCATCGACGATTCCCTTCGGAGTGTCGGGCTTTCTCAGGAGAAGAATCGCAGGCTCCTGATCGCGCCAAACATTGAAGGGTTCACACAGAACCGTTGTCGTCTAATCACATCACACCATCTCAGGACTCCTTCCTCACCGATCTGAAGTGGCATGGTACTACCCTGTAGATGCTCAATCCAAGATTATAGCCAAACACGTGGATTTATGGTATTCAAAGTTATCTCTTGCATGCGGTCAGATAAATGCAACCGAATTTGCATATCTAATTAACGCCATCATCAAGGCATTGTCATCTAGTTGTGTGTCAATTGGAACATAGTTTCCAGTCGTAACAATTGAGCAATGGTTTACTTTTTCGAAAGCACTAAGGATTGGGGTCAATGTGACTGTAGGAGTTCGCGATCTAATCTTTTATGTAAAACCCTATGATGGCATCAGGGTCGTTTATTGTTTCCTGTAGTTGTTATTTCACAATGATTGGTTGGTTTTAGAACTTACGATCAGCACATCTCTATTTGGTTCACTATTGGTACTTGGCACATTACATTGGTATCAGAGCCACAAGACTTGTCAGCTTGTGGGTAATTTGTTATGCAATTAAGTCAAAGAGATATAAGGGAAACGCAGTGAGAGAAGAAGAAGGTAGAGGCTGCCACGCAAAACAAACAAGGGAATTGCAAGTGGACATGGGGCTCAATAATGGAGGTGGACATTGGGGCTCAAGTAGTGAAGTTGACACAAGAGGAAAGAGGAAAATGAGTGGTAGTGACAAGGGAGCTTCAGTTGAAGCTATGTTCAATGTGCAAGCACGAGAATCTACAGAGTCTTCCATTGCCAAATTCTTTTTTGTTCATGCCATCCCATTTCATGTGGCCCGTTCCTTTAACTTTAAACAAATGATTAGAGATGTAGCAACTATTGGTCCCTCATTCATACTCTCTGGAGATCATAAGCTATGCACTACCCTCCTAGACAAAGAGTATTCCAAGGTTAATGTGCTAATGGAGGATATGAGCCAAACTTGGATGAGAAAAGGTTGCCCTATTGTGATGGATGGGTAGACTGATGTTACACATTGGCCACTCATCAGTATCAGTCACATGCCCTACTGGTTCTTATTTTCTCAAAGTCATGGATTGTTCAGGGAAGCGTAAGGATGCAAAATTTCAGTTTACCATTTTCAGAGATGCCATAGAGGAGGTTGGGCCTGCTAATGTTGTATAGGTAATCACTGATTCAACACATGTGTGCAAATCCGCTGGTTTGAAGGTGGAGGGTGCTTACAAGCACATCTTTTGGACCCCATGTTGTGTTCATGCATTCAATAATGCATTGAAAGACATAGGGAAGCTAGATTGGGTGAAGCAAATGGTGGAAAAAGCTAAAGAAATTCAAGTGTTCATTTGCAACTACCACACCTCACTTGCTCTCTTCAAGACATTTTCATGGAGTTCCCCAAACATATTGAGACAAGGTATGCCACTTACTTCATTTTCATTCACTTTCAAATTTTGAAACTTCAAACATTTGTATTCCAAATTTGAATTTCCAAGTACATTGAACCTTATATTACTTTTGCTTTTTAATGAATATAGGTATGCCACATACTTCATCTTGTTGGAGAGGATGCTTAAGGTGCATGAGCCTCTTAGGAAAAATATAATATATATAAGGTTTGGTGTTTAAAAACATCTCCAAATTTTATAAAATATATATGGTATGGTATTTAAATTTTATGATCTTAGGAAATATTAGAAATACTTGAAATCTTTGAAAGCTAGCCTTTTGAATTCTCTCAACCGTGCAGTGCTTCTAGCTGTGATTGCAACAAGAGTTTGTTTGATGCCATTCATAAGAAGAAGCATAATAAGATGACTCAACAATGTGTCAATGTGTAATATCCCCATTGTTGTGAGCATCAGTTTTCAGAGGGTTTAGCCTATTCCTGACTCTCGTAGGCTAAGGAGCTTGGTTAGAGGGTCTTTTGAAGGCAGTTACCTAGTTAGTTGATGGTTTCCATTTTTCTGGATTCAGTTGGATTGGAGAAATAAGGAAGATAATAATTAAATTAATTCTTTGTAAGGTTACTAATTAAATAAATATTATAAAGTGACCTTATATTTAATTAATTTAATAGTGACTTAAATAAAATATTATATTATAAAGTCACTAAAATAAAATAAAATACTATTATTTTCTAGAAGCTTCTTGAAGATGGATTTTTAAAAAAGTATAAAGGGAGTTCAAGCCAAGCTTCTAAGCATCCAGGAATTGATATTTGCTTGATGTTATTGTTTGGTGAGGAAAACACCTAGGGTTTCTGCCATTTCCAGCCATTGGGAACGAAAACTCTCATTGGTTATGCAATTTTGAGGTTGTGAAATATCACCTGAATTATTGCTAATTGAGTGGGCTTTATTTCAGAAGTCCAATTTGTGCTACATTGGAGGATTTACAGATTTTTCATTAGAGCTTATTTTCAGTCATTGGAGGTTTCAATCAGCATACTCATACTCAGATTTGGTTCATATTAGCACATCCTTGCATCTGAATTTTGTAGGCATTAGCTCAAACTCTTTGTGGCTGCTTGGAAATCATTTTAGGAACAAATTGGAGGTGTTTCCATGTTGCTGTTATTTATTTCTGAAGTCTGATACACAGCAGCAAGGGCGCATTGGCATGATATTTTTGCTCATATCTCATCATTGAAGCATCCTATGGTTCTGGGCATTGTTGCATTTTGATCCTTCAGTCCTACCGATCATTTCAAGTGCTAAGAAGTGGAGTTTTATTGCTGCATTTATATATCCAAAATATTGCTAGGCAAGGGTAGGGAGGCTTCACCAAGGAGGGGCGATTTCATGCTTGGAAGGCTCCAGAAATTCCAAGAAAAATCAGAGATCTTCTTCATTCATTTTGCTGATCATTCATA
>VDFB02357284.1:0-54755 GCA_007258455.2 Sequoia sempervirens | reverse complement strand
TTGTCAAAAATCAAAGGTATGACAAGGAGAGGAATGATGAGACAAATAGAAGAAGTTTTACGACACAAAAACTCCTATATCCAAGCACCTACAAGGGTGAAAATGATCATCTAGGAATATTTAAAAAAAGCATGGGGGAATGTGACACAACACACACATAATCTAATCTATAGATGAAGAAGAGGTGTCCCCGAGTCCTCATCAACCAAGAGGTTTCCATTCTCTTAATCCAGATCAGTGTAAAGGGAGGGTGGATGAGCCTACAAGGGTAGAATATCAAGGGGGCACCCTCCAACCCTCCTGCAACAAGAGCCAAGGAAGACAGCCCTTCAAGGTCTTCTCCACTCAGTTCCTATGAGGTGAATGCCAGTGATCTCACAAAAATTGCTAATAGGGCTGGGACATTATTTATGTAGTTCAACATGCACTTAATCAGAGTTCCATGTTTCAACTCAGCAGGCAATGGATGCAGTGCTTGAGATCCACTTATAGCCTCAACAAATGATTTGTGGTTTGTGATGAACTCTAGGGATGTTGGGGCTTCTTTCGTCACTAGGATGACACAAGCCATCAAAGAGCCACCCTCCAAAGAAAGTGAAACCTTCTGACCCCTATTGCTAGTAGGGTCATCCTCCATCTTTCACTTCATCAGGGGACGTGAAATCCCCACAGATGAGGTAGAGGGTGTGGAGGAAGAGGAGAAAATTATGGCAGACACCACCAAAGTATTCAACATGTGCACAAGTTTCAAAAAGGGAAGGATTTTTGAAAGGGATGTTCGAAGGGGAGGCTCAACTGAAGGAGCAATGAGCACCTGCACCCTCTTCAAGTGAGGATCATTGATGCTTGCAGGGGATCCGAGAGCAAGACCAAGGCTTATGGAAATGAAACAAAAGGAGAAAAAAGGGGAGGAGATAGTAGAAGATATTGAAGAGTGAGCTATTGGTTCCCCTTCTTCTACAAGGCGGCCTGCTTAACAACCAAAGCCTTCCTCCAACACTTGCACTCATCCATAAGATGATTTCCATGGCTCCAACAACTAGAGACTATAACTTGAGAAGGGATAGAAGACTCCTGTTCGGCCATTGGAGTATTCATCACAACCGTTTCCAATGAAGGGAGGGACTCCTGGATGGGAACAAGAGGAAGAGATGGAGAGGATCATGTAATGATAGTGGGAGGAGTAGGCTTGAGTGCCACAATGGTAGGCCTCTTCCCATTCACTACCTTAGAGGTAGGAGTAATAGGAAGTTGTGAAGGCCAAGACATAGAAGACACTCCATGAGGACCCTTCCCCTTACCATACAAAATGGGTCAAGGCACTGTAGGTAAGACACAAAGTTAAAATGTCGAATGCTTGGGGTTTCGCCAAGTGCGCGCCATCGAACTCCCCAATGAATGCATAGGAGAAAAAGTTGATGGCACTGTAGCAGGGCAAGAGTAAGCAGTAGGTGGGACAACAAAAGGAGAAGAAGAGGAGCCTTGAGTAGACTTCTCCTCTTCCCTTTTTTGAGTGGCCAAGGAAACCTCATGTTCTTCCTTTATGCATACTCTATGTGAAATGGTATAGGGAGAAGGAGGGTATCTCACCTTTGGCATTATGCCTCCAATCTTGTATTTCACATAAGTTTGATACAATAGGTTTGTCCTAGGAGGGAACAAACCAACAGGGTTAGGCAAGATGTGATCAAGTGAGTAACCCCCACACGTAATCATTGGTTTGGAACTAGTGTCATGTACCACATGCACCAAACCATCATGGGAAAACTTCAAGCTCTTATAGATTATCGAGGGAATTGCATTCATAGAAACCAGCCAGGGAATGCCTAGTTTCACCCTAAACAATTTGGACCCCAGGATGATATCAAAGAGTGCATTCACAATCCTAGGCCCAACTAGGACTTCCAAGGTGATACAACTGACGGGAGGGACAAAAATCCCATCGTGTGTATGTATAGTGCTTCTAGACTCATCATATCCATCCTTATGTCACAAGTTTATCAGCATGATTTCCTCTGAAATGACATTCACCTGCCATGTAGGGTCAACAAGAAGACCTGTTATGGTATTCCCATTGATACGTGCGGGGATGTCCAAATGCGATGGTTCTCTATTATAGTTCATCGAAAAATTTTGTGAGGTAAATTTTATAGTAGGAGATCCGCTCGTAGGTTGTACAAATGGGATGGGTAGATGTAAGACGAAAGCCATCTTTGTTGGCATATTGTTGTCATTGATGTCAAAAGGGGAAATCATGCAAGGGAGATTGTTGGCATGATGAAAGAGGATCAAAGGTGAGATGGACCTAATCTAGTAAAGTAGGATGTTGGAATTAATGCAAATAATTTCATTGATGTGAAAAAGGGGATTAGACATGAGATGGAACTAATCCTGTATTAAGGATGTGTTGGCATTGATGTCAAAATATTGTCATAAATGTCTAAGAAGAGATATCTTATGTTGGGGATCTAGTTCTGGAAGATGGAGTGTAAGTTGCAAAGATTGTTCAAAATGTTGCAATATTGACAAAATGTTGTCATCTTTCTGCAATAGTGGCTTCTAAGTGTTTGAAGGAAAATTTGGTGCTAGATTTGATGTGGGTTTTTCGAGAGCAATCCATAGATGTGCTATGTAGGTCTAGAAGTTAAAGTATGTGCTAAAAAATGGAATTAATTTTGCTCTTACACAAAATTAGAGTCTTACAATTAAAATCTAAGTGTTGCAGTCATGGCACATTAACAATTTTTTTTATTTCATCGTTGACTATATACTAGCAGTTGCAGGTTGCTTAAGTTATTACTTAATCCATTAAGTTGGTTGGGTGACTGACCCTCTTTTACCTATTACTCTTGGTTGCCTCCTCCTTGGTTGTGGTGAAGGAATTCTCGTGGCACCTTGGTGGTCAGTGGCAGCATTTTTGGAGGTTCTTAGAAATCCTATTTATTTCTCTTTAGTTGAAAAGTTAAATCTTTAGTGGCATTGTATGAAGTTTCAAAATCTTTATCAGCCCCAAAAAAGTTAGGCAAACATCACTTTTGTTGATGAAGTACGTGTCAATTTGTGATTACATCGCCACAAGCCTTCACATCGCTATAAAGAAATTCAAAGGTCATTTTCTTTAGTGATGAGTGATGGATTTTTATCAACAGTTGTGATCTAGCCAAGGAAGATCAACGGTGCCCACTATCTTGCAACACCTATGGTGGGACCCAAGTATGTGCAGGAACATGATGGGAAAAAAAGTGGCGATATGATGGGTATGTGTAGGGTATGTGGCTGATGAATTTTTTACACCCAAAATTGATGAAACAAAAAGGGTTTTTAAAGGAGATTCTCATCTTTCCACCAATATAAATTATGCTTTACTTTGAATTTAATAGATAATTATTATTCATTTTCTATTTGAATTATGACTAAAGTCCTAATTGATAGGCTAATTGAAAAACATCTATAGCCTTCAAATAGTATCACATTTTTTGAATTCGAAACATGCATCACATTCTATGCTTCACATACTATAGGATTTTAAAAAGAAATAATTTCATGAAGTTTTGACCAAGTTAAGGTGATTAGACATACAAGTTTTTATATTTTTATAAGTTGTAATAAAAAATTCATAATCAATTATTTACTTGGAAAAAAATTACAAAAAATATGCATCACATCGGGACATGAATCATCTACTTATATCTAAAATATTATAAAAAATATTATTATTTTATTGTGGTAAGGGTGGTCATACAGACACCTACTCCTTATTTTTCCCTTGAAATTAAGTGCTACTGCATTGAAATTTCAAATTTTCACCAAATAGATTTTTTTTTAATAAACCTAGTTGTAACTTAGAAACTATAGTCAATTTGCTAAGATTCTATTCTTACATATTTTTGAAATAATATAGATAAATTATTCAAATTTTTATGTCAAGTTTCCTAACTCTAATTTTTCTGAATTTTATCACCACTTAAGGGCTTATTTTTCCCATGATGATCCTGCACATACCCACCCCATCCATGCCTTGTAGGGGAGTGAGGAACAGTGGAGATCAAACAATGTTTTGATTCCAATGGAAAATGGTGCAATGGTGGGTCTGAAGAAAATATCAGTGATGTGTTATAGATGAGATGGATAGTGGAGATTCAATGAAGTTAATCAGATGGTGATTGTTGTATTCCTTTGCAATAAGGAGATAGATGTTGATGCCCTAAGTGTTTCAGTGATGAGTGATGAGTATTGAGTGATAGTGGAAGGCGACGTCAAAGGTAGATAGGTATTGATATAGTGGGGATGGTGTTGATTGAATGGTGGATGATCCAACGGTCATCGCCATGTTTACTCACATCGTAGAAATGAAATAAAAAGTCTTAAGTGAAGCCACGATGTGTGATGGCTATAAGGTGGACAAGATCAATGGATTTGATTAAAAGGAGTGTGATCAGATGGTAATTGTTATATCCATTCACGTCACTTAAATGGAAGTTGAAGGCTCATGTGAATTAGCAATGGGCGATAAAGGTGGCTAAGGTTCATCTGGGAGAAGGATGAACATCAGCAGGATTAAATGATTGGTCCCCTCAACACTCCAATGGTAGGACTCGATAGGAAGGTGATTGTGATTGGAAAGTGACATGTGCAGTTAGGTGGTGGCTTGTGATTACCCGATATACCAACTCACATTGATGTTGTGAGTTGTGTGGTGATGGCATGCATGATAGATGGCATGTGTGGGTCCGTGTCTTTCACAAATGATATTAGAGAGAAAGGAAGATATCGGTGAGACCCTAATGTGACTTAGGCTTACATGTTAAAGTGTCTTCGATGGTGTAAAGAAATAGACATGAGATGGAGATCAATGAAAAAGATCAAAAGATAGAGATCTAATAGTGATCACTAAGGTGATTCACATAGTATAAATGAATGATGATGCCCAATGCAAAGTAGTGATACATGATGAGACAAGGTGAATGGTGGAGATTGAAGGATATTGATCAAATGATAAGATCACCTCATTGGGGAGACATATGTAGATTGATGATGTAAGGTGATTGGTTTGACGGTGATGTTTTAAAGTTACATCAATGACTAGTGAATTCTAGATCATGGCATGAAAGAGAAGACCAACATCCCTAATTGAAAGATAAAGATCTATAATAGCTACGATAGTGTGAACAAGGATTTCGATTGGTAACCGAAATAGAGAAGAGATTTAATTGGCCCAACTACACCAACGACCAATGTAATTGATGATTTGATCTTCAAATTAGTGGAACAATTTGCAGAGGTGATAAAGATCAGAATCAAATCATGTAATCAAGAGAATGCATTTAATGCATTCATTTCTAGTGTTTGATAGAGAGCCAATTTCTGAAAATTATTTATATCTGAATTAAATGTTGTGAGGCTTGATGTAGAGGTTGTGTAAGGAAGGTTTCTAGAAATCCTAATAGGTGATCGAGATTAGAATTATATCACATAGTCAAAAGAATGCATTTAATGTATTTTAGGTTTAGGGTTTTGTAGGTTTTCTATTTTCTTAGATTCAACAATTTTTTATAGAGTAAATGTGCTGCTTGATGCATTGGAACCTTAATGGAGATGTCAGTAGGTGAAGGAAACCCTAACAAAGGATGGTAGATGATCTAGATGGTGGTGCACATCTTGAGGTAGAGACAGTGGGTCGATGAAGAAATAAGACAATATGATATTGTCTAAGTGTTGTATCTATTTTGAGAGTGAGCAGTGTGAAAATGTAGAGGGTGTTGAATAAAGTTTTGTATAGTTGAGTATGGAAAAAAATAAGTGTGATGAGTGAGTAGTGTAGCAGATAGAGAATGCACTAATTCTATATGAGTGAAACCCAAACAAAAAGTAGAATATCATAAAGGGTTTACATTCAAGATGTAGTAAGATAGAATAGTGCATGTTTTGAGTGCAGAGAAGAGTCCAGTGAAGAAAGAGAAGAGAGGTACAAATCAAAAAGAGACGAGAAGAGAAGAGAGAGAAGTACATAGTTAAGTGTTGCTGAAATTGTAGTATCAACAATAGAGTGTGAGTTGTAGTAAGTGCAACAATGTACCGAATGTATTGATGCATCATCAAGTTATGCATAACCAAATTTACGCATATATGATATTGTAATGTTGTAGAGGTTGTTGCCTCATTTGTACTGAGTTGGTGCTTGGAGTAGGGGATTTTTGTCTCCTTGGAGTTGGTGCTTCCTTTGATTGGTGCCCTAAAATATTATAACATAACATTATTGCTTGTGAGGCTAGATTAGGACAGTTGATCCTAACAACATTTCTCACTGTGGTTTTTCTCATATTGGGTTTTCCATGTATATCTTGTGTTATGTGAGGTTATGTGTGTATTTTTATGATTTTGCATAATAGGTTTTAATATGCACACTAAGTTTAAGGAAGTAATATGCACAAAGTATTTAGAGCTAACAGAGTTTATCTACAATACGGGTTTTAAGGGATGAAAGTTTAAGATCTACTGATTCACCCCCCTCTCAATAGATTATTGTGTTCCAATAATCTTTACATACATTAGATAGAACCTTTGTGGGAGACACCAAGGGTTTTGCAATTAGAGAGTGACCCACTCAAGATTTCACTTTGTAATGCTTAGGAATCCTCCTAGCTATGCCACTAGGGGTAGTGGGTTGTGTTGCAAGGCTAGGAGCCTTGCAACACTCACACCCACAACACTCCTATCATATGAGGGAAGGGTCTTTCATCACTACCAAATGAAACCATAATGGTTCACATCAGGTTCACCAAAATGTAGAGGGGGAGTGAACGCTTAGGACTATGGGTCATAAGAGGGTCTAGAATGATTAGCTGCCCTGATCTACCTCACACTAAGGATTTTTAAGGAAAGATTAAGGTTTTAAGTTGGTGAAAAGGAAGGAAAAGTGATATGTCACTATTCTTCTACAAACTCGAGAGGTTTAGGGGATTAGGAGAGTGAATTTCTGAGTCAAAACTGTAATTTCAACAACTCTCATCTAGAGGACTCCAATGCAGAAGAAAAATGACCACACGATGTGTTGGCATCCATACAAATAGAGAGTGTAGAATATAATTAAAACTGATAGTAATTTATTAGTCTACATGATGAATGTAATTTTATAAAATAATAGAAAGTGTAATGGAGCTAAATTATTAGAAAAGAAAGAAGAATGCTTTAACTTAAAAAGAGTAAGTTGGCAATAATGAAAAGGTGGTAGAAGGTCAAACTCACAATTGGTCCAGCCTCTCGCAAGGTCCACATGATCAAAAAACCTACACTCAGTAGAATAGGGAAAATTTTTGGGGTTATTTTGAGGCTTGATGCACTCAAACCCCTATTTCAATGTCTCCACTTCCATGGATAGCCAAATAGATAGAGAAATAAAAATGTGATAAAGTATGGAAAGAGAGAAGTCAAAACACTACGAAGAGCACTATTCTACTCAAATCCAACAACAATACAATAGTAAATGAATGATACCACCCTCAACCAGAGGCACTCAAGGCCAATGAGAGAGGAATGCAAGCTTTTCAACCATGAAAAAGTCGACGTGGTCGTCGAAATGCCAAAGGAAGTCTCGCAAGACACCAAGTTCCAGCTTCTATTGTAGATGTGAAGAATGTTGTGATGTTGGAATGGAAGAGTTGATAGTGCATCAAGTAGCCAAGAAGTTGCAAGAATGTGCTCAAGATTTTCCTAGGAGCATGAGAATTGTAAAGAATGTGAGGAAGCCCCCCAATGAGAAGATAATAGTTAGTGGGAGGGAAAGAGACGTTCGAGGGTTGGTTGGGAGGTGCAAATACATTATACTTTGGCCCCAATGGCAAACATAATGCCTCTGCAGATTCTAGAGCCAGGAATCTTGTCAGGACGACAATGCTCCACGCAGAAATCTGTACACCGCGTGCACATGCCCGACAGAAATTCTCCCATATACACTATAGATAGGTGCTAAGTGGATGGAGTATGGATGAATGATGTGGAATTACATTGTCGGGTTTTATTTTTCTAAGGTGAAGGGTGTAAAAAGGGAACTTGCAAGGGGGGTGCAAATTCACTCCTATAGAAGAACAACATATAAATGCTATTAGTGTATTACCCATAATAACATTATGTTATAATATTTCTCCTTAAAATCATCTCAAGGAAAATTTGCATAAGTTGTTAAAAAAAAAGGTTTCATATCAACTCGATCATTCCAATGCAAACCACAACTTGTAAGGTTTATTGATTGATAAAAAAAAACACAATTCTTAAACTACTATTTCATATCCCAATATAATTCCTTTAATTAATTCAATATAATTAATAATGCTTAATAATAACTAGGGAAACCCAACCAAGTCACCAATTTAGTAAGCTATCATAAAGCACTTTCATTCAAGAAAATGAAAATCTCAAATTAATCATCACTGAGTTGCTACTAATAATTCAACATGAACACCCTAGAATCCCTTAGAGGATCATCTCATTGACCAACCCCACTTGGAAGGAAAGCATAAACCTCCTAAAATTTATTCAATCATCCCAATTTTTTATCAAGGCTTGAGATCCATTTTCTCTTGAAGTCAAGAATAAAGATAAAATTTTGAAACAAAGGAATATTTATCTTACTAGTCATGAATGTTTAATTTTTAATTCCCAGTGAAATGAGAATTTAAATTTATCTTAGCAACAATCGGATTGTTTGGAATCACTACAAAAGATCCTTTCAAACCTACTTAATCTCATTCATACTATTGAACAATTTCTACCCAACAAAACATTCAAAGAGAGCCTGTGGAAGCAATTCTCTAAAACCAATTACATATGGACAATTTAGTTGTCGATTCCATATTGCACCTATTATTAATAAGAAATTATCTAAACCATTTTCTCTCCTCTTCTCTTGTACAAACCCCTCTAGTGGTCCTTCTTCATGCCTCACACTATAATCATTCCATTCAGACACAAGAAATCAATTGCATAAAAGGACATGAACTTCATGATGCAAGGGCATCATATTTATGCCCTTTTTAATTTTATTTTCCCTCATCCACCACTATACATAAGTGTAGAAATTAAAATTTGGACTTTTTTGTACATTTGGGGCAGCAACTATGTATGCACATGCTCATTTATGAACAACTACAAGGAAAATTTGAGAGGAAGAGGCTTGAGTATGAATTTTGAACCCAAAAGAGAGTAGTTGGACATTAATGATAGATTTTTGTGTTGCAACTAGTTTGTGTGGGATTATGGAGAATTTTCTAGATTTTTGGAGGGATTTGTTTAGATAAAGAAGATAAAAAAGAAAAGAGGGAAAAAGAAGAAGAAGAGGAAAACAACCAAGAATAGTAAGAGAAAGAAACTCAAAAATAGAGAAGAAGAAAAAGAAGATCATGTAAGAATAGAGATTCTCCAATTTTGACCCAAATCTTGGAAAAAAATGTAAAGTGTGTATAAACGATTATAAATTATTGCATTTTTTGAGTTAAATGAAATTTATTCTTCGATTATATATCTTTTTGTGAATGATCATATTTTTGAGTTTTTTGCTAAAAAAAAGGGGAATATTTTTGTGTGTGGACATATAGGTATTTATGCATTGGTACTATGTTCTAAAACCCCTACGACATAGGTTTTTGTTTGTGCAGCATAAATTTTTCTTGTTCCCATATCATTTGACTACACATTTGCATCACAACTTATGTTCATGTAGCAACAGATTGTTCACTTCCAACATAGTTCTATTTGTCTACATCATAGTTCATTATACTTACAACTTATTTATGTGTCCTTGCAGCTAAATATTTGACCGGTGAAAAGTGTTTTATGTTGGTATAAATTGTAACTTTATATAACTAGTTAGCTAGTAACCTAACAAGGAGAGTCCTATTCACATTTCTTAAGTCTCCACTTATGGACTTCTAGAGTTTTGTCTCACCTCATGTGGTTAAGACAAGTTTCCTCACTTTGTAAGACGCCTCTTGCATGACCACTTTCCACTTGCAGAACACTTGTAATGTGAGTTAACAAATGTTCCATTATTGAAGGGTTAGTCAGTCATTGTGTTCAACTTGACTACTGTCACCGCCTTTCCTATTTAAGCAAGGTTACATTATACATTTTACTTAACTCCTTTATCATCTCTTTTGACAATGTAAACTAGGCTTATTTGTGTGCATGTATTTTGTGAAAAAAATTTATTCTTGTTTTATTATCTTCAAAACCATAACATGATATTAGAACCATGCTAGCAAAACCTTTCCCAAAATCCTCCACCCAGCCTAGTCAAGAGTTTATTGATTTATGCGTGAGTTATTCTCTCGCATGAGATATTGTGCTGTGTTGCATATATGTGCATGCCCAATATCCTTGTTTCTCACAACCTCCTGCTATTTGCAGTGTGATCTTTGTAGAAAGATCATGGTATTTTCATGCAAGGAAAACAAATTGTTGTTGTTTGCTATTTGTGGCATATATATATTTGCATTATTTAGAGCCACGATCTCAATAAGAAAAGGCACGATCTGTGGTTTACAAGCCACAATCTTTTATGAAGATCATTCTTGTAAAGGCAACGTGATCTGAGTAAGGCCGCTACACTGCCATGCATAGACCAAGTTTTATTATCCTTTGTAGGGTGATATTATTCCTGTACAAAGCATGGAATCCACTCATATAATGGCGGTGCCCTTCCATGGGCAAGGCCACGTTTTTCCCCTTGCGTCGAGCTCTGTAAGCGATTGGCCATCTGAGACATTACTGTCGCAATTCTAATTGCCACGATGCCCCGCCGGGTCCTTCCCAGACGGTAGAAGAAGAGGGGGTCCGGCATGTCACAGAGGTTCGCCACCATAGAATGGGCCGGGCTAAGGGAATCAATGCAACCAAGAATCATAGTGTCTGTAGAATGAAGGTGCGAAGAGGTCGCGATTTGGTGTGCTAGCGAAAGCGCAGAGAGCTGCAATGCATAAAAAAAGGAGATGCCATAAATGATTGCGCAACTGTGCGAATGGAAATAGCAAGTAGCTTTTGTTGCTTTGGAACATTGCCCCTTCTAACAATTTCTGCAATTGCATAAAGAGTGTGGGTTGCTGGACTTTCTTAAGGTATCTTGGAAATGTATAAAAATGCTTCCTTAGTTCTTGAGGATGCAGTTAGAAAAATAAAAAATGTATATATATATATATAATTACGTTATGCTGGCCGAATGAGCTTTTTAGAGTTCTGCGTGGCCTGTTGCGAAGGTCCGCAGCCTATATGTTACTTATGAGACCCGTGATCAATGCCGACCCCATATTCTAGCCACTTCAAGTGGTATCCGTCCAGTTGTAAGAGAACATAAATTATATGGTGCCTAGCTTTGTAATGCCCATTTCGTTGACAGAAGCATTTCAGCTCCAACCGAGCATCAGCACGGCCAATTCGTTTCTGGTTCATAATTCAATGGCTAGATTGAATTTTGGTGAGCATAAAAGAACAGTGAAAAAAGCAGAGAGTTATCGGGTGATGAAGCCCATGTATTGACTGAAAATTTGGGCCCGAGGAATGAGGAAAGTAAATCCAAGAGAAATAATTGCAGTCAATTTCATCGAAATCGATGAGCGACGAGGTGCCTGTCAAAGGGTTCTTAGTTGGTGTCACTGTCGCCTGTGCAGGTCTGGTTTTTTTAAAATGCGATTGTTATTGTGATGTGGGTAAGAAGAATGAAAGATAGAAGAAACGGTGGAAGAATGGGAGCTGCGTAATGTAAAGAGTGGGTGGTGTATAGAGAACCAGAGTTATAGCGACTACCAGAGTGAGCATTAATTGCATCCTCAGGATGGAATATTATCAAACTCCATCAAAGTCATGACATGCAACGTGGTCTCCTCACCTCTCCCACAACCCGCGCCTTCAATGCTCTTTCGAGGCTCTAGTAAATGGCCCACGACTTAGTCATTGCGCCCACGTACTTCCATCTGGCATGACTTGGTCTCCTTCAAGCTCGGCCTCATCAACATCTGCAGCCTCACATAATGTTCGACTCCCTAAAGTGTCGTATTGAATACTCTCTATCTTCTTCATGACCAGTTCAACTCCCACATTGCTCGGTTAACCACGACGAGCAGTGAAAGCCCTACTATGCTAGCGGTTTAAATAGTTATTCGTTTAAAACTATTACAAATTCATGTAGATAATTAATGGTACCATTCGATCACTTGTTAACATTGATTTAAAATATAGTTCTGTACTAACCAAAAAGTACTTGTAAAGGGGTTGTTTTCATTTTTTTTTATCTCAAAAGATTTTTTAATTTTTTTGGTATAAATTTTAAAAGATAAGTCAAATTTTTGATTGTGAATTGTTGTCGGAAAGCTCTTTTCTAGTTTAAAAAAAGTAGCATTGATAAAATGTGAAAAAGGTGTTGTTTAATACATATTTTGTCTCTTTCTTTAATAGAAAAATTTAAAGTTTCTAAGTGCAAAATTTAGGCACGTATGATTGTTGTATCTTTTGATACAATGAGTAATGTTCTTTTGAAAGTGAATATCACTTGCCCATTTCATTGGAAGTGATATCACACTCAATTATAAAGTGTCATTATTCGTTACTTTGAAATTGTTATATGCACTAAAACATAGAAAGAGTCAATTTAGGGGGATCAAAATAATCAAGGGGGTTGTCATTGTCAGTGTCCCTTGAGCACTTTATATTTCTTATACATTTCTTCTATAATTCTAAGTTTGACACTCAAAGAATGTGGGAATCACTAAAAAGAATGATTGATAAGATGATCAACTTATCCACCATCATTTGCTACATCAGCTTAAGAGATGCTTCATTGAGAGCATCTAGAAATTCTTTACATCACTTCTTTGGTGCCTGATCTACATCAAGTCTTCACATGGAGCATTTGAAAAGCATGCAGAGAAGTCATTATCATCTTATGGGGGATACATAGTCTCTCTTCATTATATCATTTGTCTTTAGGAGAGGGGTTTTATTTCCTACAAGGTTTTCTCCTTTGCTTTACTTCATGAGAAATTTGTACATGAGTACCTAATATGGCCTTGTAGTCAAGGCTCATCATTAGTTCATACATTACTCTTTAAGTTACACTTAAGGGGGGGGGGGGTGTGTTGGTATAAATAGTCTTTATGAAAGTAGTTAGCTATTAACCTAACTAGGAGAGTCTTATTCACTTTTATTAAGTCTCCAATTAGGGACTTCTAGAGTTTTGTCTCACCTCATGCAGTTGAGACAAGTGTCTCCACTTTGTGAGACACCTCTTGCATGGCCACTTTCCAATCATAGAACACTTATCATGTGAGCTAACAAGTATTCTATTATTGAAGGATTAGTTATTCATTGTGTTCGACATGATTAAATCCACCACCTTTCCTATTTAAGAAAGGTTATATTGTATGTTTTAGTTAACTCCTTTATCATCTATTGATAATGTAAATTGGGCTTATTTGTGTGCATGTATTTTATGGAAGTTCCATTTTTTGCTTTATTATCTTAGAAATTATAACATTTTAGACCTCTACAAAGGTTGTGGGAGTTACTTATAGCAATACAACCTCTCTTCTTCACATGTTATCTCAAATTCGGTTGAATTTTTGGGTACCATCACTTCCCCGTTCACCTAATATTTCCATCTCTCCTCATCACTCCACTCTTGCATAATTCTTTTTTTTTTTTTTTTATCTTTTATGGGTGTTCATATCCTACACCTTTTCATCCATATTAGAGTCATAGTGGTAAGACTCCATTCCCTTGCAATGGTACAAATACCTATCTATTAATCTTGTCCCTTCTATCACCCCATTTTTTATAGATCATTTTATTTATTTTTGTTTATATCCCCTAGTCAATCTCCAAAATGTGTGGACCTACCAAAAGCGATGTGACATTTATATATAAATTTGATCATTAGGATTTTTTTGCTTGGACCTTTACTTTGGTTTGAGGAACTAATGATGTTGAAAAGTATTTTTGACCTTCCACTAAATAGCTATAAGATCAAGTAGAGATGCAAATAATATTAATATTTAAATTTGAATATGTGATATCAATGTGATTATTTGGTGATTGTAAATTATCTAATATGGTGTGCGGACACAAAATCTAAACCTTTCAAACATGTAACATGATAAATAATAATTACATTTAAGAAAAGTTGGCTTCAAAGAAAGAAAATTCAAATTCAAATTTAAATATATAGATAATAATCAAAATGTAAACCAAAGAAAAAAATCATAAAAAAATAAACCAACCCTACCTTAAAATAATGTATTAAATGAATGGAACAAAAAAAATTAAATTAATATGTTCAGTAAATAAAATTAAATGTTAAAACTACAAATTTACATAAATAACTAACATAAAATAGAAAATATGCACACTTAGCTGTCATAATACAAAAGTAGAAAGAGATTTTTCTAAATGTACAAAGCATTTCAAACTAATAATAGTTAGCCTTCAAATTGCAAAGTTGTGTACTTTGAAAACTAGCACATTGATTATTTCTAGCAAGGATTGAATTAACATTGATACTAGCAATCACACCTTGGTGTGCAATGGGTATGTTGAAGATGTGTGAAGGTCAATGGGGAAAATTTGGTCTATTTTTTGCAAATATTTTTGCATTGTATATGGCATCATTTGGTACACCATTTAGAGAATGATGTTGTTTGTGGAACAAAGGTCTCAATGTAGAAGCGATAACTACAAATCAAATATGTATCCACTTATAGGGATCTAAACACAACTAAAAAATCCTTCGAATTAGGAAGATAGTCATGGTCCACTACCATTAGGCTCATGATATGTTTGCAATAGAGAGAGAGAGAGAGATACGGAAAGAAAGTGGGAGAAATAGAAAGGAGAGAGAGGAGATAGGAGAAATAGAGAGATATATAAAGAGCGAGTGATAGAGAGGGAGAGACATGGATAGAAAGAGGTGGAGTTAGGGATATAAAAAATAAATAGAGATCTATAGATATAAACTGAGAAAGATAGAGGGGGCGAGAGAGAGAGAGATATATAGAGACAAAAAACAAAGATAGAGGTAGCGATAAATATATAGTGGGGGAGATGGAAGGAGAGAGGAAGAGGGAGAGGGAGAAATAGTGATAGAGATAATGAAAGAGGGATATGGAGAGAGAAAGATGAATATGTAAGAAGTGATATACATATATATATATACATATCTCTCTATATATATAGAGAGAGAGAGTAGGAGAGTAGGAGAGTAGGGATAGATGAATTGAATAATAGAAAGAGATAGAGAGGGAAAAAGTGAGAAAAAAGGAGTTGATAGAGATAGGTAATAGAGAGTGGGAAATAGAGATAGAGAGAGGGAGAGAAATAGAGATAGGGATAGAGAACATGGAGTGTGAGAGAGAATATAGAGATATCCATGATAAGGAGGGAGAAACAAGGAGTTTGTCTATGAGAGAGAGATATTGAGATAGAGATAGAGAGGGAGAGAGATATATAAATAGATAGAGAGGGTGGGAGAGAGAGAAATAAAGAAAAGACCTTTATTGCATAGTGAAAAAGTGCTCTTAATTTCTTTTACCCATGTTGTAGGTACAACTCTCGATCTATTCCAAATTATAGAATAAACCCTAGATTTTACACTCTCATCTTTTTATTGGGCTTGTTGCTTTAAATTCACAACTATGTCATTTCAAATTCATAAATAGGTCTTCAATTTATCCAATCATTTAAGAAAAAAATATCAAAAATCCATAAATTCCATTTACATTTTACCGTAGTTTATTGCAAATTAATAAAAAAACACATATAATAAAGATCTAAGCAAGTGAAATATATCAATGGCATTGCATAACAATGGTAGGGTTTTAGTGCACCAGATCAACAATTCCCTTTATGTCTCAAGATGCCTTGAGCAATACAAGTACAAGAAAGTGTGTTATAATCTTCTATTGGATTTGAATAGTACATTTAGAAAGCTTTAGAGCATGAAATGTTTCTCTTGAAAGGGTTTTCCCCACACAAAATTGGTTAATGTGTTTTATTGCCTATGTTGTTGATTTAGGCATTGCACTATTTTATGCAATTTTTTTAGATCATATTTGAAAGTGTGTGTACACTTCTGTCGATGCCTAAATCAACAACATAGGCAATAATAAAGATCCAAGTGAGAGAAATATATCAATGGCATTGAACAACAATGGTATGGTTTTAGTGCACAAGATAAACAATGGCCTCCATGTCTCAAGACACCTTGAGCAATACAAGGACAAGAAAGTGTGTTATAATCTTCTATTGGATTTGAATAATACATTGAGAAAGCTTTAGAGCATGACATTTTTCTCTTGAAAGGGTTTTCCCCACACAAAATTGGTTAATGTGTTTTATTGCCTATGTTGTTGATTTAGGCATTGCTCTATTTTATGCAATTTGTTTAGATCATACTTAAAAGTGTTTGTACACTTCTCTCAATGCCTAAATCAACAACATAGGAAATAATAAAGGTCCAAGCGAGAGAAATATATCAATGGCATCGAACAACAATTGTAGGGGTTTAGTGCACCAGATCAACAATGGCCTCTATATCTCAAGACACCTTGTGCAATACAAGGACAAGAAAGTGTTATAATATTCTATTGGATTTGAATAATACATTGAGACATATTTAGAGCATGAATTTTTTTCTCTTGAAAGGGTTTTCCCCACACAAAATTGGTTAATATGTTTTATTGCTTATGTTGTTGATTTAGGCATTGCTCTATTTTATGCAATTTTTTTAGATCATATTTGAAAGTGTTGTTACACTTCTCTCAATGCCTAAATCAACAACATAGGAAATAATCAAGATCCAATCAAGAGTGTACCATAGAAAAATGTATCATTGACATTTTCATGGTCTTTTAGGTCTTTCTCCTGTGATTTTTCACTTATCTTGCTTTGATTTAATGTTGCAATGTAACTTATGCATTCACATTAGATCCTAAATATTCAAAATATGACATCTTGTGAAGGTGTTTTGAAGTGAACTGTAACACATTTCTACACTTTTCTAGACTCTTTTCATTTTAATTCACCTAAAAAACACCTTTTCATCACTTATCAAGTCCTATTTTAAGGTGTTGTAAAGTCTTGTAACAAGATTTCATGCTTTTCTAGGCTTAATTACACTATTTACACCTTTCTTATGCTTTATTTGACCCCTTTATGAACTTATAAGACTTAATTAAGTGTATTTTTTAATGTAAACCCGGAAAATAACTTTAAATGTGACTTAATTCCCGACACCCACTTACAAGCTCAAGGTGGGACCCATTCACCATGGGTGGTGAATGTGTCCCTCTTGGCTCCAAATTCAAAATAATTCAAATTTTCTTTTGGGTTTTTATTTAAAAATACCTTATGTCAGCCTGTGATGATGCATTATTAGGTTATTAGGGCATAAGTGTGTATAAATAAGTGTTTTTCTCCTCATTTTACATCTCCCATTCATCAAGTTCACTTGCATTCATCAATTAGCATTCAAGCACTTTGCATCATTTAATCAAGCATTCATCAAGCATCTTGGAGATTCCATTGACATATCTTCAGATTTCTTCAACAAGGTTGTGGTGAGTTTAGGACATTTGCATGTTATTTATTCATCATTCCTTGTTCATTTCATTTCATTTCTTCATTAAGGGTTTGATTACCAAAGTGGGATTTGACCAAGGAAAATCCCTATACTCTAACCCTTAACCATTTTTCTCCTTTTGCATGTGTGTTTGTAGAATTTTGTATGCAAAATTTTCAAGTAATTAGGTGTTGAAAGGTGGTAAACAAGTCAAAAAAGTGTTTCAATTCAACTAAACCCTATTTCAAGCTTGGAGACAACCTACAGTTCATTTTCTGCAAATTTGACTCCATCAACCTGACAAGAAGACAAATACAGATCTAGAGCTACAGAATTGACCTTTGATTTCATAGAATTTTTGGGGAGGGCTGATTCACCATCAGTGGTGAATGAATCCCACCTTAAGGCTAGAAAAAGGTAATTTTTTTAGATTCCAGTTACCGATAATCAGAATTTGTTTCAGGAGATTTTACCAGTAGGAGGACTAATTCGCCATCAGTGGAAAATTAGTCCCACTAGTGATTTACACTTATTTCTGCCAACATTCAAATCCTTCTAGTTTCAACATTCATTGCCTAGGTGCACTCTGAGCAGCCTCTTTCAATTTTGTTTTGCATTTGTTCATCTTTCTTGTTCATTCTTGCAAACATCATTGTGTTTTCAAACATTACATATTACATTAGTTTTGCATTAATAATCATTCAATTACATCATTTAGTTGCATTTATAGCATTGCATTTAGTCTTAATTACATCACACAATCCTATATTTGAGTGAACCATCACAATTTTGGTGTTTTATCTCTCTCCTTTTAGGTGAAAGATCCTAAGAGTGCAAGAGAAGCTCATAACACATCAAAATTGTTGGTTCATTTTGGTGAACCTGCTTATTGAACACATTATCTTTTTGATTAAAATTGCATCTTACATCCTAGGTGTCATTTGTATCAACATTCAATTAGGTTTTGCATTGTTTTTGCATCCTAGGGTTTCTCAAATTGCATTACTGAAAGAGACATTTAGACTTCATTTTTACATATCATATCATTCAAAAATTGAAAATTTGCATTTGCATCCATAGTTTGCATCTGAAAATCATTGGAATCACTTTAATTTTTTTGAAAAACATAAAAAAATATCATACCTAGACTCGTTCGCAACCCTGGGAAAATCAATCCAGTTGCATTTTCTACTTTGAAATTTCTGGTATTTTCACAAGTGTTTCTTGCATTTCTATTTCCTGTTATTGTCTTCTTGTTTCAGTTTACAAAATTTATGTCATTAGCATTTTGTTGTTCCTAGTTTTCATTTTCATTCACCCCATATTTTGTGGTACTTGTATGAGTGTTTGGTGCCCTATTGATAATACTTTAGTGAGACGAAGTTCTAGACTCATGGTTTCCCATGATGGCACTTTCTTTGTGGACCTTGGGATCTCAAGAGCTCCTACTCCTAGTATGGAAAATGGTACATTAAATATGGATACTACCACTAGTACACCTTTACCTTCACATCCAATTCATGTTGACACACAAACTAGTTCCATTCCACAAGAAAAAGTCATTAGTGTTCATGAGGATTTTGCACATTTGCAACAAGATTTAAGTCTTGAAAAAATTTCCACCATTGTTATACCTATGATAGAAAACCTTCATCGCTTAATTGAAAGTGATGATGGCTTACAAGCTATGAAAATAATAGTTGAGATATACAATAAACATGTTCCTTCCACATCTCACTGAACAAAAATTGTTGTGAACCAAGGAGGATCTCACATTGCTCCTCCTTCAACCATAGCATCCATACCAACATATACCACTCCTCAAGTTATAACAACCATGCAACAAGTTAGCCATGTGACTCCTTTCGCTATTCCAACTAGAATTCCTAGTTCTTTTGTCGTATCAAATGTTCCATCTTCTACCTTCAACCCTCTTAGTGTTCCTTTCACTTCTCCTAAGATTACATACCCTCCATCACCATTTTCCCTTCCACAGTCTTATACCACTTACTGTTGGATGTTGTGGTTGTCATTGATGCCAACGCTATTAGCATTTTTGCATTAGAAGTTGTATATGTCGATGATATTGAGAAAATTGTAATAAGAAGTACTATAGATTTTTAGTGGTGAAGTGAAATTCTTTCTATTGGTGTGTTCAATACATTTTTGTTCTAAGGTTTTGGACTAAAGGGTTTCTTGTTGAGTATGTCTAGTTTATCCATGTTGAGTTTCAGAGATCCGCATGAAGAGTTGATCGAGTTATGGTGATTTTCATTCTAACATATTTTCTGTCACTTCAGTTAGTGTTCATGATTGAAGATTTTGTGATTTCAGTAAGTTTTATTGTTGTGGATGTTTCTAGTTCATTCTCTATCTTTGTGGTACGTTTGCATTAATTGTTGTGCTTGTGATATGAGATTTTCTTTGGCGTGTTCATGTTTTTCATGTTCTTGGCCGACAAGGTGTTGAAGCGTGTTGTGGATCTTCAAGGAGAAATTAATTGAAGTGTTTTTGTGTTGGAGATGTTTTTCTGGTCTTCACTATTTTATGGCCAACCTTGGTTGATTCGCATGAATGATCTTTATTTGTTTTGGGCCAACTGCTTGTAATTATTTTATTATCTTTTTGTGGCTGACATATAGCAATGCAATTTCTTGTTGTGGATATATAAGAGCAATTGTTTGAACTATGGAAGAGGTGTGAATGCAAAGTGTATAATTCCTATGTACGAATAAAGTTCAAATCATTCAAGGACAGAGCAAAGAGTGAAGAAGAGTGAATAAGAGTGAAGAAGTGTTCATGTGCTTAACTGGAACTGTAACCAGGCATTAGCAGATGTTATTTTCTCAGTTCAAATCTAGATGGTTTTAATCTGAATCTTTCTGTAAGATAGTGTGTCTTCATTGGGTAGTAAGCTTTGCTGTATTTGAGCAGTGAGCTCTAGGAAGTGTGTCTGAATGCATGTGCATTCCTCATTCATATTTCCTTATACTTTTATTAGGGTATAATATTGTGGATTGACCTCCACTGTGGTTTTTCCCCTAACAAGGTTTCCACATAAAAATCTTGGTGTTATGTGTGCTTCTAATGTGTTGTTCATTTATGCTTTCATGATTAATGATTAGATCTGAAATTAAGGTCAATAAGTTGAACAAGTTTGAGATTCATTGACAACTGATTCACCCCCCCACTCTCAGTTGTCTGCCCTTGAGTTTCCAACAATTGGTATCAGAGCTTATGGTTCCTTGAAAGAAATTTAACAGCTTGAGGTGATCCGGGATGGTGACTTATAAGAAGGATAGTCCTAGATTTTAAGGAAACAAATTATTCTTTGTGGAAAGCTCAAATGGAGTGCCATCTGAGATGCATTGGTGAACCCTAGTGGAGCATTACATGTAATAGGTATGTCATACCTTTGAATAGTACTTATGTTGAATATAATATCAGGGCTAAGGAGGTGTTGTTGAGTTCTTTGACTGATACTAAGATGACAAAATGTATTGGATCTGAAGACTGCTTATGAGATTTGGGAGAATTTGGAGACCTTGTATGAAGGTGATGCAAATGTGAAGATTGCTAAGCTACAAAGTCTAAAAGGAAAATACGAAAAAAGTTGAAAATAGGTGATGATGAAAATGTTACTACTTTCATGCAAAAAGTAAATGAACTTGTGTGTGGTATCAGATGTGCTAGTGGATAGATAAATGAATTAGAGATTGTTGCTAAAGTTCTTAGATCTTTGCCTGATTCTTACAAAGTCAAGGCTAGTGCTATTGAAGAACTCCAAACTGTGACAAATGTTACCAGAGATATGTTGATTGGTAAGCTTACTTCTTTTAAGTTGAGTGAATTTGGTGATGCCCTTCAAAGGTTGAATCTACATTTAAGGCTACTACTTCTAGAAGAGATAGACAGAGATATGATCCACGTGAAAGTTCATCAAGAAAGTCATTCAAGTATGAGGATGAAATGAAACAGTTGGATGAAGAAGAAAGAGAGCTTGAAGAACTTGAAGCATTGATTGTGAAAAGAGAAGCCAAAGGACAAGGTAAGTATAAGGGAAAGTTTCCTATTAAATGTTTCTCTTGCAATAAGATAGGTCATTTTGCATCAAGGTGTCCTGAGAGAGTTTCCAAGCCAAGATTTAACAATCCTAAATCCCAAAAGAAGTGTTACTATGCTGTTGATGAAGGTGTAAGAGATGATGAATCTCAGAGAGGAAATGCAAGTGAAGATGAATTTTTGTTTATTGCTATCAAGGAAAATAATCCTGTGTCTATTAAATCTGCTAGTTGTACAAATGTGGAGAAATCCCTAGCTACTCGAGTTGAAAAGATAGATGAATGGGTAATTGACAGTGGTTGTTCTCATCATATGACATCAGATAAAAGTAAGTTTGTGAATTTGGAGAAGTATGATGGTGGTGTTGTGAGATTTGGTGATAATACAACTAGTGTGATCTATGGAAGAGGATGCATTTATCTTGATGGTAAGCATAACAATGATGATGTCTTGTATGTTGAAGTTTTGAAGCATAATATTTTGAGTGTTCGTCTACAATCTTCAGTTCATGGATGGTAAGTGCAAAATATTGGGAAATTCTGGAAATGTGATTGCATCAGGTACACAAACAAAAGGTAATATCTTTCATCTAAATTTTGCTAGTAAATTTTTTTTGATTGCTCAAGTTGATGAAAGTTGGTTATGACATAGGAGAATGTGTCATGTTAACTTTGATAACATTGTCAAGATAAGTTCCAGTAAAGTTGTGAGAGATATTCCTAAGCTGATGAAACCTACTAATGTCATATGCAAAGAATGTCAGTTAGGAAAGAAAACAAGAATTTTATTTCAAAGTAAACAACAAAAATAAAATGAATTGTTGGAACTTGTGCATACTAATTTATGTGGTATTGCTATAACTAGAAGTTTACAAGGTTACAGATACTTCATGTTGCTTATTGATGATTATTCAAGGATGATGTGGGCTACTTTCTTAAGGGATAAATCTGAAGTTCTGGAAAAGTTCAAGATCTTTAAGGCTATGGTTGAGACAAGGACTATCTTGAAGATTAAGTGTTTGATATTAGATAGAGGTGGTGAATTCACTTCTAGTGAGTTTAATTCTTTTTGTTAAGAGCATAAAATAAAGAGACAATTATATGCACTGTGGACCCCTCAACAGAATGGAGTTATGAAAAGAAAGAATAAAATAGTTCTAGATGTAACTAGAACCATGATGTTGGAAGGAAATGTGCCTCATATCTACTAGAGAGAAGCTGTGAGTACTATTGTGTACACACTTAACCGGGTATAAATCAAAGGCGATACTAGTAAGATTGCTTTTGAGCTATGGACTGGTCAAAATCCTACTGTTAGATATTTCAAAATTTTTGGAAGCAAATGTTATATCAAAAGAGATGCAGATATAGGAAATTTTGATGCTAGGAGTGATGAAGGAATCTTTCTAGGCTACACTACTAAAAGCAAGGCCTACTGGTGTTAAAACAAAATATTGAAGAAAATGGTTGAAAGTGAAAATGTTAAGGTTGATGAAGACATAGTTGTACTATCCAAAACCTATGGATATGATTTTTATGATCAAAATGACAATATAAGCAAAGGAAAGCAAGGTGAGAGTCCTGCAAGTCAAGTTCAAATCACTCTAGTGAATCAAGAAAATCAAGAAGTAGAAACTGATGGAAGGAAAGAAGAAGATCAAAAGAGCCTGAAGTTGAAGAACATTCTAAGAAGACTCTGAGGTATGTGAGATTGAATCATTTAGATAATTAGATCATAGGTGACAAGAACAAAGTTTTCCAAACTAGAAGAAAAATTGTAGAAGAGTATTGTTTGATTTCAAATATTGAGCCTAACAATGTGAATGAATCATGCAAAGATGAGCATTGGATTAAAGCAATGAAAGAGGAACTACAACAAATTGAGAAGAATGATACATGGATTCTTGTTCCCAAAACTAAGGAGAAGAATGTAATTGGAACTAAATGGGTCTTTAGAAACAAACTGAATGAACAAGGTGAAGTGGTTAGAAACAAAGCAAGACTAGTTTGTAAGGGATATTCTCAAATGGAAGGTATTGATTTTGAAGAAACCTTTGCCCCTGTTGCTAGAATTGAAGCTATGAAATTGTTTCTTACTTATACTGCTTATAAAGACTACAAGGTTTATCAAATGGATGTCAAGTCTTCTTTTCTAAATGGCGAGTTGGAAGAAGAGGTATATGTTGAGCAACCTGGTGGATTCTAGCTAACTGATCAGGAAGATATGGTGTGTCGATTGAACAAAGCATTGTATGGTCTTAAGCAAGCCCCTAGAGCATGGTATGCTAGATTGGATAAGTACTCGATGAAACTTGGATTTAACAAAGGTACTGCTGATAGTAATATGTATTTCAAGAATGATGATAAAGATTTGATTATGGAAGTTTTTGTTGATGATATCATATTTGGAGGAGATGATAGCTTGTGCATGAAGTTTGCTAATGAGATGCAGAATTAATTTGAGATGTCAATGATTGGAGAGATGAAATTCTTCTTGGGATTGCAAATTACTTAGTTAGATAAAGGGATTTTATATCTCAGTCCAAGTATGTGAAGGAATTGTTGAAGAAATTTGGTATGGAAGACTCAAACCCTGTTGGTACACCCATGGTTACCAGATGCAAGTTGACAACTAATAATGATTCTCCGAAAGAAAATCAGACAAGATATAGATCAATGATTGGTGGATTTCTTTATTTGACTCAAACTAGGCCTGCTATCATGTATGTTATATGTATTGTTGTTAGATTTCAAGTTGATCCTAAAGAATCTCATGTGACTGTTGTGAAGAAAATTTTTAGATACTTGAAAGGGACAATTTATTTTGGTCTATGGTATCCCAAAGATGATGATCTTACTTTAAGTGACTTTACTGATGCTGATTGGGCAAGAGATGTGAATGACAGGAAAAGTACTAGTGGTGGAGCATTTTTCTTGGGAAAGAAGTTGATTTCATTGTTGTGTAAGAAGCAGAATGCTATTTCTTTATCTACTGCAGAGGTAGAATACATTGTTGCTACTAATAATTGTACTCAAGTACTATGGATGAAATAGATGTTGAAGGATATTAGAGTTGTGTATGATGAGCCTATTATTATATTTTGTGATAACTCAAGTGCTATTAACATTTCTAAGAATCCGGTGCTACATTCAAAGACCAAGCATATATCTCAAATTTCACTTTTTGAGAGAGAAGGTAAGTGAAAACAAAGTTAGATTGGAGTATGTGCCTACTAAGGAGAAGATTGTAGATATCTTTACAAAGTCATTTCGTAAGGATATTTTTGAGTATCTCAGAGGGAAGTTAGGGGTGATTACCCCTCCTAATCAGAACTAAGGATGCATTGATTTGCATCAATCCATGCATTTCATGATCATATTTTGATCTGGATTGATGTTGTGGTAGCCGCTACTTAGGGGGAGTAGTTAGATGTTCAGATGTTCAAAATTTTAGATATGTGGTTCAAAGATTGTATTGAAGATATCTTTGTCATTGATGTCAAAGGGGGAGAAGAGTAATGTGAAAAACAAACTGCTGATTATTTGGGGAGAAGAGCCTTGTGGGGAGAAGATCATGTGAGGGAAGAAAAGTCAAAATGTAAAGGAAGAGTAAGCGTAGTTGTGTTGATGGTATTTTTAACATCATGTGTTGCCATCAATGCCAAAGGCGAAGATTATTGGATGTTGTTGTTGTGTTGCTGATATGTGGTTGTCATTGATGTCAACACTATTACCGTTGTTGCATTAGAAGCTATATATGTCGAGGATATTGAGAAAATTATAATAAGAAGTGCTACAGGTTGTTAATGGTGAAGCGAAGTTCTTTCTATCGGTGTGTTCAATACGTTGGTGTTATGAGGTTGTGGACTAAAGGGTTTCTTGTTGAGTATGTCAAGTTTATCCACATTGAGTTTTAGAAATCCACATGAAGAGTTGATTGAACTATGGTGATTTTCATTCTAATAGTTTTTTTGTTGCTTTAGTTAGTATTCCTGATTGAATATTCTGTGATTTCAGTAAGTTCAGTTGTCACGAATGCTTGTCTAATATTTCATGATTCTTGTGGATGTTTCTAGTTCATTCTCTATCTTTGTGGCATGTCTGCATTGATCGTTGTGCTCATGATCTGAGTTTTTCTCTTGCGTGTTCATGTTTTTCATGTTCTTGGCTGACAAGGTGTTGAAGCATGTTGTGGATCTTCGAGGAGAAATTAATTGAATTTTTCTTCATTTTGGAGATATTGTTTTCATTCTTCACTATGTTATGGCCAACCTTGGTTGGTTTGCATGAATAATCTTTATTTTTTTTGGGTCGACTACTTGTAATTATTTTATTATCTTTTTGTGGTCAACTTATAGCGATGTAATTTCTTGTTGCAGATATATAAGAGAATTTTTTTGAAGTGTGGAAGAGGTGTGAATGCAAAGTGTATGAGTCTTGTGTGTGAATAAAGTTCATATCATTTGAAGGTAGAGCAAAGAGTGAGGAAGAGTGAAGAAGTGTTCATGTGCTTAACCAAAAGTGTAACCAGGCATTAGCAAATGCTATTTTCTCAGTTCAAATTTAGATGGTTTTAATTTGAATCTTTCTATAAGGAAATGTGTCTTCCTTGGGCAATAAGCCTTTTTTTATTTGAGCAGTCAGCTCCAGATAGTGTGCCTAAATGCATGCACATTCCCCATTCATATTTCCTTATACTTTTAATAGGGTATAATCTTGTGGATTGACTTCCACCATGGTTTTTCCCCTAACAGGGTTTCCATGTAAAAATCTTGGTGTTATGTGTGATTCTTATGTGTTGTTCACTTATGATTTCATGATTAATGATCAGATCTAAAATTAAGGTTAATAAGTTGAATAAGTTTGAGATTCGATGACAACTGATTTACCCCCCTCTCAGTTGTCTGCCCTTGAGTTTCCAACACTTACACCAACACCATCATTACACAACTCTTTAACACCATTTCATCCATGCAACAACAAATATCCACCATTAGCCAAAGTCAAAATGCTCCACCCACATATCATGTCCGTAGTAGCCCATTATCTCTAGAGATCTTGAGAACATAGATGCCATGAGGAATTGAGATTCCTAGGTTTGAGAAGTATGGAGGTAAAGGAGACCCTACTAATCATGTTAATGCCTATACAACATTGTGCAGTGATTTTGTCCTCGATGATA
This sequence comes from Sequoia sempervirens, assembly GCA_007258455.2. Classification (NCBI taxonomy): domain Eukaryota; kingdom Viridiplantae; phylum Streptophyta; class Pinopsida; order Cupressales; family Cupressaceae; genus Sequoia; species Sequoia sempervirens. The sequence continues at coordinate 27,916 of VDFB02357284.1, read as the reverse complement.
AACTATTAGCCAAACTTTTTCCTAAGACCTTAAAGGACATTGCATTAGAGTGGTTTTCAAACCTACCTAATCAATCAATTTGATCATTTTATTGAACTTGTGGATGCATTTATAAGTCATTTCAAAGTCCATATGACTCCCAAAAAGACAATGGCTAATTTAATGCGATGTAAACAAAACATAGATGAAAAAGTGACTAATTTCATTTCATGTTATTAGTCATTGTATGCTCAAATTGATGTCAAGATTCTTGATTTAGATTTGCAAAATATGTTTATTAAAAACTCGCACAATCATCTTCAAGATAAGTTAATTATGATGAAATTTCCTTCATTCATGCATTTATGTATGACCCTTTGTGACTATCACAACTCAATTACTAGTCGTGATTTGAAGTCCACTTCTAACTGAGCTGAGAAGTCTAAGAAAAACAACCAAAACAACCAACAAAACTTTAGAAAACCAAATAGAGGCTTCTTATAGTTCAATCCGCCTTCTCCACAACCAACCCAACCTGTTCAGAGTCAAGTGGTAGTTGTTAAAGTAGCAGTGCCCTTTACCTATGGGGACCTGAAGAGACAATTTACCCCCTTACTTGATACTCTCCATAACACAATGAACCAATTTCTCCAACAACAAATGATCATTTTTCCTACCATTAAACCACTTGATACCACCAAGCCTTTACCGCCCACCTTTAAACCTAATGCTTATTGTCATTTTCATTTCCAAAATGGACATGACACTAGACAATGTAAGCATCTCAAACACTTAGTTCAAGAGCTCATTGATTCTAGTTGTTTTCCCATTGCGGGTGTCAATGATTAAGGCAATAAGTCTATTGCACCCAATAACCAAAATTTACAAATTTTTACCAACCCTATGCCTAAACACAATGTTTCATTTGTCAAGGGTAGTGAACCTTCAAACACTCATGTGATGAACATTGATACAAATAATGGAAAACATGATATAACTCAAAATGTTACCCAAGTCAATCCTATGGATGAACTTGTGGGTACAATAGACGTTATCCCTCATAAGGGCCCAACCAAAAAATCTCTTGATATTACTTTTTCTTCTCATGATATACTTAAAAATCTTCCCAATGGCCCTCTTTACATAGCCGGTAGAATCTATGATAAGCCCACCAATGGGATATTAATAGATCCCGCCTGTGTTGAGAATGTGATCACAAAAGAGTTTTTATTATTACACGATCTCTATCAAGATTATTATAATAAACCAACTGCATGGATTAAAACACATACTAGTTTTTTGTGCCCCATGATTGGATCGATCGTACTCCCATTACAAATAGGACCCAAAACTTTGGATGTAACATTTACTATTATTCCACAATCAGACCGGTTTCATTTGTGGCTAGGTCATCCTTGGCTTTGCTTGATGAAAGTTGTTCCTTCAGTTGTTCACAAATGTTTGAAGTTTCCACATGGCAATGAAATATTTACCATACACCATAATGGCTTTAATCCATTGTCCTCTAAAGGTAATTTTTTCCTTAGAATCCTTTTGGCCTAAACCTACGGAACCCATCACCCCTTGAAAGGACTTCTTTTTCATAACCTATCAAAAGTTCAAAGCCAAACGATTAGCCAAATTGCCTCTTTGTAACATGTCCCCATACAATTCCACTACTCCTATCCTTGATGAGACCATGCTTTAGCCTGAGTCCTACATTGCACAAACAGTACAACCTCATGAGCACCTGACTCTAGATACTTCCCCTTCATCATTTAAATGCCCAAGAGAAAATGAAATCAATCCTATCATTCCTCCTCGCATTAAACAAGTTTATAAAGCCAAAGAGAGTGATTGACCCATCTTCTTCAGTTTCTTTCATTCTTCCCCCACTGGAAGAAAAGGAACTTATCATGGATCAACCCTCTCTTACACCTCAATAGCTTCAAAATAAAATTAAACGAAACTGCGGTGCTAGGGAGCATAGGCATCATCATTGTCTCCTTGCTTGTCAAATGCAAACTGAAAATAATAAAGAAAATCAACCTCTTCCTTTGATAGAAGCAATAAATGATCACCCTCGTCCTCTTGACCTGCCACAAGATAGTATAGTCCAACTCTCACAACAAAATGATTTGATCCAACAACCATAGCTCCTGATACATCCTTCCTTAGAAATTACTCTTCGTCCTCCAGTCATGATTAACCTAGATGATGATGATGATGAGGAAATCACTAAAATCGATGAAGAAGTGCATAACGATTTAAATTTCATCGTCCATGAGCTTAAAAGATACATTTTCTACACTAAGTGAAGAACCTGGCACTCCCCTAGTTCGACACTTGCAATTCATCCTTTGAATAGTCAACCATCCTCACAATATACTAAACATGATTAGGAGGTGGATGACCTGTTAGATGGTTGACTTGCATTCGCCTTACTAGCCTTTTTTACATTTTCCTTTTCTTTGATTTGATTGAATGTGCATATTGTGTTCCCCCGTAATATGCATTTGATCTCTCTCTTTGTGAAATTCTTCTATTTGTACCTCTATTCTTCTATATGTCATACATTTTGCATTTTCTTTGTCACTTTTGTTTTATGTTTTCCTTTTTGGGATGACACAAAGCATTGAGACATCCTATGTCTCTTCCATGTTGAACCAAAAGGTCCCTTTTCCTTTTACTTTGTCTTTTCTTATGTTTTCCTTTTGGGGATGATGCAAGGCATTGAGACCGAAATGTCTCCTTCATGTTGACCCAAAAGCATTTCCTTTTCTTTTTCCTTTTCATTTTATTTTCGCTTGTGTTTTCCTTTTGGGGATGATGCAAAGCTTTGAGACCACAATGTCTCTTCCATGTTGAATAAAAATGAACTTTGTTCTTCTTTTGTTTTCGCTCTCTTTGTGTCATTCTTCCAGTTCTATGTGCTTTGGGGAATGATGACAGTTCTGAGCTCTTTAATTAAAGCATTGTAGCAATGAAAATATTGACCCCAAATCCATATATCCCTTATGTGTTTGGTGTGTTCCTTTCTAGGGGGAAACCTCCTTGTCTTTTGTTCTCTTTTTTTTTTCGTTCACATGAAGTAGCCTAACTTAGAAACATATGACTCAAGGCATAGGGGCTTTCCAAGTTGGATCTCATGTCTTGTTTTCTTTTTTCATTTTTCCTTTGCTACTTTAAAGTAATTGCTCATAGAATGGTGTGTAGCAATTCCTTTAAAATGGGGGGCATACATTGGCATCATTTCATTTGCATTCTTGGTTCTTAGTGTAGCCTTGTCACTTCAGATGATGTGTTTGTCACTTTGTGGATGACATTGGGTGTGATGTCCTTCATAAGTGTGATCTATCTTAGCATATTACATTCCTCTTAGTGGCCTGATGTGACACACTACATCCCCTAAGTTGTGAATATTCTATTCTTTGATTGGTCCTCTCTTGGAGATTGTAGACACAATGTTCCCTAGTGATAGACCTTACATAAAGTTAACAAGATTCCTTTGAACTTTTACATTTTACATTTTTTACATTTTACATTTTTGCCACCTTGCATAACACAACTTGCATGCCTATCGTACCTTGATATTTGTATATGAGTTCTAAGCATACAATTCATTGCTTGTCTCATGAAGCACAAGTTCCAACATTTTCCCTTGTGGTGCCTTGCTAAAGTTATCAAGAGGTATAACTTTGATATGGTTGAGTGGGAAGCCCATTCAACAACATGACTTTCCCCATAGCCACTTATGTGTTTGTGAGTGCATACCAACTAGTGTATGTACTTCACCTTTTGGGTATTCTCACCCAGTCGACCACCATGAGTTTTCTTTCCCCAAAGTGAGTATGCATTCTCTTTTATCTCACAAATAGCCTAGATCTAATCCACAACTAGTTGGACAAATGATCAAAACTTGATCTAATTCTCCCTTTTCTTTTCTTTCCTCTCACTTGTGTTCCATTGTTCTTATGTTTAATTTACAATGGGATCTTCATCTTGGGGGTTTGATCATCCCTCTTGATCGTTGTCTTTCCATATTGCTAGCATAAGTGCATTTGGATCCTTCTTGATATGCATGACTACTTTAGTGTGAGTTTGAAAAATGGATCATTTGCATTTTCATGGTCTTTTAAGTCTCACTAAAGTGGGGGCTAAATGTACCATAGAAAAATGGATCATTTGCATTTCCATGGTCTTTTAATTCTTTCTCCTATGACTTTGACTTATCTTGCTTTGAATTAATGTTGCAATGTAACTTTTTCATTTGCATTAGATCCTAAATATTCAAAATATGACCTTGTGAAGGTGTTGTGAAGTGTTGTAACACATTTCTACACTTTTCTAGACTCTTTTCATTATAATTCACCTAAAAATCACCTTTTCATCACTTATCCAAGTCCTATTTTAAGGTGTTGTAAAGTATTGTAACAAGATTTCATGCTTTTCTAGGCTTAATTTCACTATTTGCACCTTTCTTATGCTTTATTTGACCCCTTTATGCACTGATAAGACTTAATTACATTCATTTTTAAATGTAAACCTGACAAATAACATTAACTATGACTTAATTCCCAATGCCCACTTACAAGCCCAAGGTGGAACCCATTCGCCATGGGTGGCAAATGAGTCCCTCTTGGCTCCAAATTCAAAATAATTCAAATTTTCTTTCGAGTTTCTTTTTAAAAATACTTATGTCGGCTTGTGATGATGTATTATTGGGTTATTAGGGCATAAGTGTGTATAAATAAGTGTTTTTCCCCTCATTTTACATCTCCCATTCATCAAGTTCACTTCCATTCATCAATTAGCATTCAAGCACTTTGCATCATTTAATTAAGCATTCATCAAGCATCTTGGAGCTTCCATTGACATATCTTTAGATTTCTTCAACAAGCTTGTGGTGAGTTTAGGACATTTGCATGCTATTTATTCATCATTCCTTGTTCGTTTCATTTCATTTCTTTATTAAGGGTTTGATTACCAAAGTGGGATAGCAAATCCCTATACTCTAACCCTTAACCATTTTCCCCCTTTTGCATGTGTGTTTGCAGACTTTTGTATGCAAATTTGTCAAGCAATTAGGTGTTGAAAGGTGGTCAACAAGTCAACAAAGTGTTTCAATTCAACTAAACCCTATTTCAAGCTTGGGGACAACCTACAATTCATTTTCTATAGATTTGACTCAACAAGAAGACAAATATAGATCTGGAGCTACAAAATTAACCATTAAGTTCATAGAATTTTGGAGGAGGATTGATTAGCCATCAGTGGGAAATGAGTCCCACCTTAAAGCTAGAAAAAGGTGATTTTTTTAGATTCCAGTTCTCGACAGTCGAAAACCTATTTTAGGAGATTTTACCAGTAAGAAGATTGATTCACCATCAGTGGCGAATGATTCCCACTAGTGATTTACACTGATTTCTGCCAACATTCAGATCCTTCCAGATTCAACATTCATTGCCCAGGTGCACTCTGATCAACCTCTTTCAATTATGTTTTTCATTTGTTCATCTTTCTTGTTCATTCTTACAAACATCACTGTGTTTTCAAAAATTACATATTACATTATTTTTGCATTAATAATCATTCAATTACATCATTTAGTTGCATTTACAACATTTCATTTAGTCTTAATTACATCATACAATCCTCTATTTGAGTGAACCATCACAATTTTGGTGTCTTTTTCTCTCTCCTTTTAGGTGAAAGATCCTAAGAGTGCAAGAGAAGCTCATAACACATCAAAATTGTTGGTTCAGAGATCTAAATATATCAATGACATCAAACAATAATGGTAGGGTTTTAGTGCACCAAATCAATAATGACCTCTATGTCTCAAGATTCCTTGATCAATACAAGGACAAGAAAGTGTGTTATAATCTTCTATTAGATTTGAATAATACATTGAGAAAGCTTTAGAGCATGAAATTTTTCTCTTGAAAGGGTTTTCCCCACACAAAATTGGTTAATGTGTTTTATTGCCTATGTTGTTGATTTAGGCATTGCTCTATTTTCTGCAATTTTTTTAGATCATATTTGAAAGTGGTTGTACACTTCTCTCAAGATCAGTGTATGAAGTTGATTATGCTACCCTTTGCTTCCTTACATATCCTTGGTTACAACAACTCCTAAAATAGTAATATTCTAACGAATATTCATCAACACTACCCTTTTGTAGATTTGGGTGAAAATATTAAGACAAAAGACCTCCAATGTTCAAATACAATTTAATTCAAATTCATGTGAACAATTCAAATCTATAAATAGATTCAAATTCACAATGTAAAATTTTAATTTGCTATTTGATTTTTTCTTTTATTAAGAGGGGTAAACACTTTTGACTTGGAGCTATGAACAAGTGAGGTCACAAATGGAGAACCTCATCCCCAATAAAAATTCTCAATAGTTACACCCCAATGGGGTTTGAACCTTGATGGCAAGAATAACAACACAACTTAACCATCACAACATGGCAGTATTGACCTATTTGAAAAAAATAACCTAATATAGACATAACTAAAAATCTTATTGAAAAGTATTTATTTTAACATTCAAAGAATTAACAAATTAATCAACATTTCTTTACGAGATTTCTAATTAAATATTATTATTTTGTTCAATTTTATGATGAATCTAAAAACATTATTAGATAAGTATTTTAATAATTTAATTGGAAAATTAACAAACATGACACCAAAATTAACCAACATGGGTGTATGGATGGATGGATTGGATTATCTTGTAATAAGATAAGGTGTTCGGATAGAGGATGGTTATTTCGATAATGCTTCATGGCTTAGATAACGTTAGGTAGGATAGGATCAATGAAAATGACCCATGTTAAGATGTTTACCATAAGCAAGTGTCAACTGTACACCAAACTTTGTCAAGATCAAACTAATTTGGAAAATGAATGTAGATGGATGGAAATGGATTGGATAAATTCTTCCTGGATGAATGGCTTTATTATGGATAAGATGGATGGAATGCTAGATTTATTATGGATGTGATGAGATGCTTCCATTTGAACTGGCGCACGTAGATGCTCAATTCTACTCATGACACCTGTTTTCTAGGTTTTCATCACATGGTCTTGCCAAAAGCGCCACCATAGTGGTTTTCACTGGAGGATTTTTTTATCTTTACTATTTTCATGATTTTTTGATTTTTCTAGATTTTCTCATTTTCTCATTTTTTGTATTTTTTTGTGAAATATTTAAAGCTCATGCTGAACCACCTGGTGTTTCCAATGCAGATACTTCTATCATAATGATCCATCGATATTCTACTTGAAGAAGCTACTTTACCAAGATACCTGCACTTGACTACAACTTTTGAGATTCATGATCTGCTTTATTAATACTGGAGTTAACTTTGTCTTTGTGTGCACATCTCAATAGAGTGCCTTCTAAATCCTTATGATGAAGGTTTTTTTCCAATACATGATCAATGTGAGAATTGGATATCATGTGTGGAGGCATGGATGGAGTGTGTTTAGGGATAAAAGATGGATTGGTTGATAGTTTGGAATTTTTGACTCTCCAAACTTGGTAAGATGAGCAATAATGGGTGGATACGAAAGTGTATGTGGAATTAGGACCAACTACCTAATATACTTTGTATGTTGCTTTAGAAGCTTGATTTTTCCTTTGTGGACATATTTGATTGATATTTTTTCCTCTTTTATTTTCCCCATAGTTTCTTTGACTAATGGAGTTTAATAGGGATAATCTTCCTTTGTATTCTTTGGTATCCACTTGTATTTATTTTTTTCGATATGCTTCTTAGCTTCTTTTGATTTGATGATGTTCTTTGTACTTTGATTCAAATATTTCTTTTGATTTTGGTCCCAATTCATGGATGGGGTGATGGGTGGATGAAGATTCATGACATGGCTGGTTGTAGTATTGGCATCGGTTTCATTATAAGGACTCTTCATGCTCCCTATGTTGATGTTTTCCTGAGACATAGTTTCCCCCAGTATGGTGGAAATAGCAGCTTCATGCTTTGATTTTGCCTGTTCCGAGAGCTCTTTTTTAGAATGCATTCTCTGATAAATGACCACTGCAAATGATGTTATTGGAATTTGTTGCTCTGCTAACTTTGAAATATCCTATTTTGTCTGACTTGTTTTCTTTGAGTGGATAATGTTGGATATCTTCATACATGATGTCCTCAATGTGAATTTGGGATATAGCCGATACTGATGTTAACAATTCAGTTTGACTATATGCGTCGATAACTTGCTCTTTTTGTGTAATAGGGTTAGGAGTAAAGGAATCCTTTTCTGAATGAATATCATCTATGTGTCCATCCACAAAAGGCATCTCATGGGTAGATGGAGGAGTATTTTCTATGTGGATGTGATAATCATTTGTGACCTCTTGTATAGATAGGAGAGTGTCCATTAGATCATTGTAGTATCTTGGAGATATGAATTCTTGATCTTGATTAATTTTGGAATTACTTTCGACATGCTTTGGATCAATTTCTTGACATGAGTCACTTTCAAAGGATGGATTGCTTGTAAAGGGTTCTTGGCCATCTTTATTAGGCATGGGAAATGGCTCAATATCCTCTTGATCTTCAAGACTAGACTTGGATCAAGTGTTGAGTTGAGGGTTCCTTTAGTATCTGTAATCATGAGGTCAAAGGGGGTCAACATGTCTTGGAAAGGACCATTGCTAGACCTTGGTGAAATATTTTGATCTTGCTTCGGAATAAATTCTTGAGATATTTCCTCTAACTCATAAGGTGATGTAGAGACATTTTCAATATGATCATTGGTCGATGGATCGTAGATTATGTCAATGGGGTCAAATAATTCTAACACTCCTTGAAATAGATCACTAAAAAGTGGCTCTTGATGTATGGCGAGTTGATCATCAGATGGGGTAGAATCATCTTCAATGTGCTCATTAATGGAGATATCTTGAACATTGTTTTTAACAATTGTGGCACAGAGATTGTCAATGTCTTCAACCATAGGGTCAAATGATGTTGAGATTTCTTGAATTGGATCATTGTTGGGTATTGTTGGTGGATTTTGATCATGATTGAAAAGTGGCTCTTGATGTATGTTAATTTGATCATTGGATGAGGTGGAAACATCTTCAAGGTGCTCATTGATGGATAGATCTTGATCATTGTTCCAAATAGTGATTATCTTTTGATTAATAAGGTCTTGGATGAGATTTTTGAGTCAAATATAGTCCGATGTTGGGTGTCCCTTTGTTTTATGGAAGCCACAAAAGTGCTTCTCGTTATACCCTAGTGGTTTAACTAGGGGTTCTTGATAGTTTTCATAGACAGGGATTTCAATGAGATTTTATTGTACCAATTGTTGCATGACTGATTCGATTGGTCTCCCAAGTGGTGTGTATTTTTGTTTGTTACCTTGTGAGATTTTCACTCTGAATTGACGTTGTGGTGGTTGATTTTGGATCATATGTGGTGATTGATCTTTGAGATGTGGGGGTTGGATTTGTTGATGTGGTTGATCTTGATATATAACTTCTTGACATTGGAGATATTGTTCTTGATGTGGTTGTGGACACACCTCAACACTTTGATGACATTGTTCAATCAAAGGAAGAGCGTAATGTTTTGGAGTGAATATGTCTCTTGGCTTGATAATTCAATTAGTTTGGAAAGTGAAGCAAGTTGATCTAGCGAATTTTGATCTTGATTTTGATTTTGACTCCCTTGATATGGTTGATTTGGATTTTGTTCAGGTAGATTTGGAATGTGCACTTGTGGTGTTTGAATGGGATTATGGACAAACTGATTTTGGACAATGTTTTGATTTGGGATGATGTTCAGACTTGGCATTATAGGTTGAAATTGCACATTGTTGTGGTTGGGAATCACATTGCCTTGATTTAGGTAACTTTGATTTTGCATGGTGTTACCTTGATTTGGATCAATACAAGGAGTCATTAACATCTTGTTTGGACTTTGAACAACATTTGTATGATTTGCAAACATATCTATCCCAAATTTTACCAAGTGTGGATTTAAAATGTTCATGTTTTGAAGAACTTGTACTTGGCATATTCATGTTTGGCATGTATGGATTTGGTAGTATGATGTTGTTTTGAAGACTTGTGCATTGATTGTTTGGTTGATAGATTTGTAGGTTTAGACTTGGATTTAAATCTATTGGGAAAGGTGTTCCAAACTTTTGACTGGGCATCCCCACATTTGTTATACCATTGAGGTTTGTAGGGGATGATGATCCCATGTACATATTGTATAAATGTGAGTTTTGATAACCCATTGGTTTCATAGGACTTTGAAAATTTGGTTGATTTGGATTACTCATGATGTATGAATCAATTTTATATTCCATGTTATTCATGTGTTGAGGTCTCATTTGGACCATAAAATAAGGATCAATTTTCAAGAATGTGGGAGGTGAACCTCTAATTATTTGGGTTGATCCAAACTCTAGGTGCAAAAAATAAAGACTAAGATTTAAAGGATCAAAAGGATGGTAATGAGATATGAAAGATGTATGATTGGTGAATGATTGGAACTCTTAGGAAACCTTGAAGAGGATACTAAACTTTAGGACTTGGATTGATTTTTTTATTTGATTTTGGATTGGTTTGAATTGATTTGGATAGTGAACTCATAAACTCTAAGAGGTTGGATGTTTTCCTAGAGTAAATTTGTCCACAAAATGCTAATTTGACTAAATGTGTAAAGAAGGATTCATCTAGACACACCTAACCAAACAAGATGATTTTGATTTGATATTATTTTGGATTTTGGATAGTGAACTCATAAACCACAAGATGTTGGATGTTATCAAGGGATAGACTTGTTCACAAGGATTGATAATTTTGACTAAATATGTGGAGAAGGATTCATCTCTACAGATCTAATCAAACAAAATGATTTTGATTTGGTTCAAATGATTTTTCCAAAGTTTAGGATGAGGTATTTTTTCAAGATTTCCAAGAATTGTTTGTGAGGTGATTTTGATTTGATGTTTGGGAGATGGATGAAAGTTTGATTTTGATCCCAAGAGACTTAGAGAGACTTTGTTTACTAGACCAAGATATTGAAGAACATAATTTTCTCTAAGAATAGTTCAAACCCAAAGACCAATGTTTGCTTGAAAGATGATTAAAAGATAAACAAGCACATGTGTGGGGTTCAATTGATTTAATCTTGGTTAATGAATTTCTTTTACCACATCCACACTTCTTGTTTTAGCTTTCAAACTAAATGTCTATGTCTCAATTTCTTTTCAACCCACAAAGCCCATTATGTGGAAATTGAGAAAATCAAGGTGATAGTTACCTAATGTTGACTTTGGAATGAACAAATCAAGATATAGGTCTTAGTGTTTAGAAGCCTTTTAGGGATAAGAACCCCTAGGGACAAGTAGTAACATGTGGAATTTTCAAAGGTATTTGTTCCTTCCAAAGGGTTTGAAATTATGATGATTCATTGAATGTTGGTTTCGATATTTTGGATCCAAGCACTATGTTTTCAACTGACTCGAACAAGCAATATAACATCCTAGCTCAATTGGTACATTTTTCTTGGTGGGCTTGCCTAATGCCCTTCGTAGTAGAAGAGATGATTTTACATACAACCAAGGAAAAAATATAAAGGTATATTAAGAATGAAGTCTTAACCTTTATATTTTAACCAAGATTGGACATGGCAAATAACTTCTTGGAATCTAAGTTCCAATGCACCACTTTGATAAACTCGTTGGATGGACTGGTTGGTTACTACAAACAAGGTTCTTAATGACAACAAACCGTGAACACCAGAACCAACACTCACCTGCTTGGCCACTTAAGGCTCTTCAACCATTCTTATTCCACTTAAGGTGTGGGATTAGGTGCAGTCTATTGTTGGCATGGATTGGTGCTAATTTCTCATGATTTCACACCCTTTGATATAGCCCATTGGTAAACGTGCTTGCAAGAAATTTCTTATGAGTTTCCTATTGCGAGGTGTGTCTCATAGTAAGCCCTCTCTTAAAGGTGACTCAAAGAAAAGCAATAAAATGCATTTTTGAGTGTTTCTCTTGCACCCTAGATCGCACGAAGCGCAAGGGGAGAGGATACACACTCAAAATGCACCAAAGAGAAAATCATACAATTCAAACACTTGTTCATTTTTAGCCCCAAGGAAAAGATGAATTCATTTTAAAGAACCAAGTTAAATGTGGAAGTTGATTGTTCAATTTTTAACCAAATCCAAAAAGCTAGTGAGTTTCTAATGTTCAATTTTAATCTAGCTTTGAAAAGATCAAATCAATGGTTGATTTTAAACCCAAAAAGAAGCAAGTTGACCTCAAACAGAAAACAAACGTAGTAATTAGAAGCCTTAAGCATTTAAAAATGCTTTGTCGATTTTCAAGTTCAAATGCTCAATTTCTTCCACTCAAATCTACTTGTTTATTTGATCACCATGTGAAAAAGACTACCATTGTAATCCTGATGCTAACCTGCAAAAGTTATCATAAATAAGATTTATGATTAGGAAACAATGAAGCAATAAAATAAAATAAAAACTACCCCTATCATGCAAAGTCCCTAAAAAAATAATCAATGGTCCCCAAGAAACTATATTCAAGAGACAATGCAAGGCAGTAAAATAGAAATGTATTGATTTTATGCTCAAAATCTAGCATTGTTTGTTTTATTAAAGCCACGATGCATGATTCAAGTCAAACAAATTATTCACCAAATGAACATTATGAAATGATAATAGTTGCTCACAATAACTGCCAAGTGGGACAATTATTGTAGTTGATATGAAAAAAGTTATGAATGAACGAGCTTAAGTAATTGACACTTCGAGGGACTATTTTCTTTTGGCCGGTAGAGAATAGATGACAAATTTAATGATGTTGATAGAGTTAAATTGAAAATCTCTGACAACCATAGAGACTTGAATAATTCAACAAACACATATACTGTTGTGGAAAATTTTCATCTAATCAATGAGTTAATAAAGCTTGTCAATTCTACAGCTGGTTGCATGCACCATTAATGTACAAATTAATTCGCTCTCTGCACTTCCTCCTGTCATCCTTCTGCAAAAATAATGGTCAAAAAAATCTCTATGTTGGTCAAATACTGAAAGATAATGTGAGATCATTGAATTTTTATAGATTTGCAAATCTTTGGCATCACTTGATAGTTAGCTATTTCTCCACTTGCCATCGACAAAACTTTCCTTGGAAAATTTCCCTGCGATACTTAATAGATCTTGCAAGAGATAGGCTGAAAAAGTCAAGTATTTCGCAGATGTGGAGAAAACGCCAGTGCTGGATGCTGTTAGAGATCACAAAAAAATAAATCAAAGTAGGAGGAGTCATCACAAGTTTGTTGTGTAGAGATAAACATAGAGGAAGGCACCGCAGATTTGAAGTTTGTAGAAAGGATAAGGAAAGAGCAGATTGATCATTGTCATGATTGCAAAAGACTGTGCAATCCAAGTTCTCGATGCAGATCATAGATGCAGCATTTTGAACAGATTAAAAGATCAAAGGAAGTAGTTGTTTATTGTTACATGAGCAGTCACTAAACAAAAATCACTGGCCGTCATTTTGAAGCAGATTGTTGTTTAAGGGTTGTTGTAGCTATGTATGGAAACCGCAGTTTTTGAAGAGCAGATGTAAATTGTAGAATATTTAAAAAGGTGTCGCTGATTTATTTGAAAAGTCACAACCGCAACTGAGGATTGTTGGATTATCCACAGATCTGAAGAAAGAAGTGTGGGAACTGAAGGTAATATCCAATCTTTATTGCTATTTTTATCCACATATTTAAGCTGATTATTACAGAATGTAAGTGATTAGAAGTTTGGAGATAAATCACTATTTTTGTGAGTCACCATATCGGGTGAAAGAGAAGTCATTGCTGGGCCGCCAAGTGAAGGTTTGTAGCAGTGTGAAGAAAGATCGTTGAATGCCGAATTTGCAATGGCAGAGAACAGAAGACAAGGAGATCATTTGGAGATCCTGTCATCATTTGTGATAGATGTTAAGAGTTTATTAGGATCCCTGAGCACCTGCAGTGTGACTCTATGGGAGGTGCTGTGAGAAAAACAAGTGTTGAGCACCTGAATCGACGATGGACTGGTAACCAAGTGTGCCAGAGCTCATGGGTAGAGCATCCCAACAACATCATGGGATTTCCTAGGTTCGATCGCTAGATTTAGAAAATTTTAGATGTTGCAGCAGAAAGAGATTGAGAATGTAATGAGAATTCATGGTAGAAATTAAGGGGGAGTGTTGGCATGTAATTTCTCCCACACTGTCATATTAAATGTAAAGTTCTAGAATGTTATAGATAAGGATAAAGATTGAGATAAGATAATGTAGAAAATATTAAATGATTGTTATGTCGGCCTAAGTTCTAGAATGTACTAAGACCTCTATAAATAGAGGTAGTTGTAAGCTTTTTTATTCAGGCAATACAATTAAAGTTTTATATATTTTTTGCCTCAATTTTGCATTTATTATTTCTTGCCTCTGCCCACCTCTTTCATTTAATAGATTGAAATGATAGTTGCAATAAGTTGGATTGTTAGATGTTCAACAAATAGGAATCAGAGGTGTATAGATCAAAAATATGATAAAATTCCAAGTGTTGACTTGCTAAGTGTCCAACTTACAACATTTCAAACAATAATATCTATCTAGCTTATAATGTCTATCCAGTGATTGCGGGTATAGGAAATCTCCACTTTGGTTATGAATTAAATGTGTTTTGGGCAGAAGACTTTGAAGTTGGGATGTGAAGTTTCTAGTTCCCTCTTGAAGGGATGTGATGGCATGGGGTCTGAGAACACGCCAAGCTTTTTAGGAAGGACATATCACTTTTCGTTGCAATACTCATAGCAGCAATAAATACAACCTATAATTGATTTTTGACAAAAAAAAAATTATCGATATATAAACGTTACTATGAATAGCATCCTTGATTCACTTGAAATGACATTTTTCATTAGTCCACTTTATTATTTAGTATAAGGTCTTAGCCGCATATCAAAAATGCGAGCAATATTGGTAGCAACTCCAAACTTGTCCATACATAGAATATATTTGCGTATAGCATAGACTATTTCTACCTTCTTGCTATCCCTGACATGACATCAGTCTCCTCCTATCATCCTTCACAACTCTCAGGATGACATCAATCTTTAAATAGCATTCTTCCAGCTTGCATCCAAAATCATAGAAATGTGGTCGCATGGAATGCTATATTTGTAGGATGCACAAAATGAATTTATCGAAAGGATTTAAAAACTTCCAGGAAAACGCAATTGGCAGGTGTAAAGCCAATGAACACAACAAAATATTTTAACTTTTCTGTTGGTAATCATCGCTTTTTTGGTTGACAACCATAAATTCTACCATCTCAATGAATATTGGGCCTGCATTAGCAACGACACAATTAAATAACAATAGCTTTTGACATGTACCACCATTAGATCCATAGAAACATTCATTGGGAGGTGACCCTAGGCTATTTTTCCCCTTTCAAATCATCTTTATAGGCTACGACCAGTAGAGTAATAAGTTTTATAGGCTCTGTGTAGTGCCTCCGGGGTAGGGATCTCGCCTAGATCTTTCAAGTCTAAAAAATATTATCTATTTGAGATGTCAATCATACCTGATTGGAAGACGCAAAAAAAAAGAAGCTTACTTGTTAAATGGCTTCATTATATGTGCATTGGCTGTGAGTTCAAGATTTGAAAGATGGTCATCAACTTTTTCCTACCCCTAGAAGCATTTATATTCAGAATATACAAACCAAAATAGATCGGATATGAAGAACTCTTCAAGGATTTAAGGAAACTTAGAAGATGAAGTTTGAATGAAAGACACAAAATGGAGCACTCTTTTTTTTTTAAGCTTTGACTGACACAATATGTGGCCTTCCTAAGGAAAATGAAAAAACTAACAATGAGCTTAGAGAATGTCATCTCATGGAATGTGATGTTTGCGAGATATGCTAAAATAGGTTCATCAGAAATTTCCTTTGAACCTCTTTCTCTTCCTGATTATAGGTGTAAGCCAGGTTGCACTACCTTCGCAACATCCAATATCAATGATGTTAACACTTCTTATGAGAAGCTTTTGGAAGGACAAAGTGACATTGGGCTTATAGATTAGTTTGACAATTTAAGTTTGGAGGACTAATAAGGGATTTGTCTACAAAATGGATACATTGATGGGAAGAATGACTATAGGCTTTACTTGAAAATGCAAATCTTGGTAGAAAAACTTGGACAAGGTAGACAAAACGCATGTTGGAGTACTGGTAAGAACAAGGATGGGTGGTTTTTTCAATAATTTATGATGATGTAGAGGCTCTTGTGCAGAAGGGATACAAAAAAATCACACCCTATCACACAAAGATCAAATAGATCTTAATGAAAGAAATACACCCAACAAGCAGGTAATGTTGCAATCATACAAGAACATGCTAAATCCCGTGAAAATACAAACTATAACTAATTTATCATATAATAGATCAATGTTATTACCTATATCAGAAAGCAAGTTGAGTTCCCATGACTCTGAATTACGAAAATGATTGTAGCTACCAGCTAAATACAAACATAAATAAAGGAAATTATGATTGTGGCTACCTGTTAGACACAAAAATTGAAAATATGTTTTTATATGCCTATCATAATACAGATCAATGCCTCTTTTTAATAGAAAATAGCTAGCTTTCTTTCATCAATCATCTCAAAAGTAGCTCAATTTTCAATTAGACGAGCACAAAATTGGATCTTGTGAATGTGAATGTGGGTTCACCCTCCTTCTAGCACCATTATGTGGATGTGAAAATCTGCAAATGGCTAAAACTCTAAACAATACATTAGCATGATTAGTGTTTTAAAACAAAACAAACCTTCAACATCCCTATGAAATAATACATCATGCTTCAAAATGCAAACAAATGACAAGATAACTAAAAGCATATAAAACATGAAGTAAATCTTATCTCATAGTGGATTGGTGTTTCTGTGGAAAGAAGCCCTTTCACAATCCTTAATAAGCCAATGATGAAGATGCAATGCTAAGATAATGGACAAAATTAGCTCTCGATGTGAAGAGAGTAACTTTGCATGGAGTTGTAGATGATTGTGGATTTGTGGAGGATTAAATCAATGGAGATGGTCTCTATTTATAGAATAGAATGATAGAAGAATTTCAAACATGGAGGATGTGGGACTAAAAATCCACCAATGACAAGATGCCACTTGTCAACATGTGAGAGGTTGAGGAATGAGCACATTTTGGTCAATGTGCCTAAGAGGGGGAGATTTGAAATTTGAATTTGATGACAAGATGAGTTAAATGCTAAGTTTGACTTGTGCAAGAGACATGCAAGAGACATGTAAGAGCTCTTAAATGTTTTTTTGTATGTACATGTCAATTTGGGGGGAGATTTCAAACTTGGAGAATATTCTATTTTTATGCCATGTTGAGAGAAAATGGAGAATTTAATAAATCAATAAATTGATTTATTTGTGCAAGTGGGAAAAGCTAGAGGATGTGATGGGTGATTAGGATTAGATTAATCATGATTTTGATTAATTTAAGTGAAGATTAGGTGATTTGACTTTTTACTTAGATACTTGCATTTATTTAAATCAAAAGGGAGGAAATTGATGCATTATCCATTTAATTAAATACAATTGATTTAATTAAATGAATAAACTTTAGGAGATAATTAAATAAAGTGATTTATTTAATTAAAAAGATAACCTTAGGAGATCAATCAAATAAACTTGATTTATTTAATTGATGGGCGAATATGATTTAATTAAATACGAGGAATGCATGATGCTAACTTTGCATGTCTGCAATTATATATCACAGGAGGCACCACCACACATCTACATTTGGATGTGAAATAGTTCATGTGCTTTGTTTGTTGTTCTACATTTTGCATGCATGGATACCAAGGCAGTGATAACATTTGATAGAAATATGTGTTCCTTTATCCTTAGTTAGATGTCCATTCTAGATGTTCCAATTTTTCTATTTCAACATAAGCAGGCAGGATGTTGTGGAGAGTTGCAAGCTTCGTCTTTACAACTGCCAATTGCATTTGTTGGTATGGTTGAAAAGAATTTAAAAGAAAGTCTATTTTTGAACATATCTTGTAATTATGGTATTCCATGAGACCACATTTCTATGACACATGATATCATATAGTTCATTGGATTTTCTAAATATGACTCAAAGTTCATAGACAAATATGTATTTTGTGAGTGTTATTTGGAGATACATAGGCATGTCCATTGTTGAAACTTGGAGATAAAATGAATGCAACAAGTGTAGTCTCATGGACCACTTGCCATGATTGGATTTTCACCACTTACATAATGCATTGAATTTGTCATCATGGGTTCTAGTTGCTACATTTTCCTGTACTTGCAGTCCTAGAATTTTTGCTCTTAGGTTTATGTTAAATGGCTCACTACACAATGATATAGAATATATTGGAAATATGGTACACACAAGATCTCATGTTGATTACAAAATTGTTGCCAAAGGCAAATATTGCTTTGGATTCTATATCTATTTGATATGTCACCAAGGCCCTATTTTATTGTTCGTCTCATTCAGCTACAAGATTGGGCTATATATATATATATATATAGTTCCTAATGTTGATTTACTTAGTTCCTATGCCTCTACTTCCATTTATTATGCTTCTTAATGATATTTCACTCTCTTATGTCACATATTTTCTTCTTGCGCTTACCAATTTTATATTATGTTGAAGTCCCTATGGAGTACCAAAAGGTTTAGTTGCTTTGTTGTCAGTCATTAAACATCTAGTTTATTTGGCAATTTGTTATGCATTTTTTTGAAAGTTTTTAAAGAGTTTATAACAAATCTAATTAGTGTATATATCCTACAACCATTATAGCCCATGAGACGGTATTTTTTTAAGGTATCTTGTCAAATAGTTCAGATGTCTTGTCTATGCCTCCACATTTTGTATGCATGTCTACCAGGACAGTTTCAACTATAACATTTGATGAAATTCCTTTATTGTTTATGTTTTAATGGATGTCCATGTCCTCTTCCAAAGCTTCTCTCTCCATATTATTTAGCCCAAATTTTTCTTACAGACTACAATTGCATCACAACCTTAGTTAAAAAAAGCATTCAAATTTTTAACCCAAAGAAATTATGGAAAAAAGAAAGGTTCTTTTTTCTATAATTTTATGGGTTAAAAATAATATAATATATATAATGTTAACTATAAGTGACATATAAATGCATCATAAGCATATAAGCTTTGATGGGAAAGTCAATAGCCATGCACCACATCTATGTTAAGATGTAAGTAAACATATAAAACTTGATCAAGTCACGACAAATCAAACCGAGTATTTTTAAGTCGTTCGCAATCAAAAGATTTTTTCATATTTTTCACGGACTTACTCATCTTAACATGTGTAATATTAAAAAAATGAATGATTTTAATTACATTCACGAGACCAACCAATTTATGTAACAAAAAACGAAAACGAAAACGAAAAATGTGAAAATACGACTCTCTCAATTCTCATCCCAACTATATATGTATAGGTAGGTGCATCAAAATTGTTCTCCACATAAAAAACGTTCACCTTTACAGTGTTTATATGAAATACACGTGGCATAAGAGCGTGGGAGCATGGTCTGCCATCCACCGTGGCCTTCTGCCCCCAAGCATGTGACAGGCCGTTTGGTCAGTTCAAAAGGTTGAAAACTTCCAGATGGGACCTACACAAACAATAAATAAATAATATCCATAGTACACTCCGTCGGATTTACTGCAGTCTGTTGCAAGCGTACAGCTGTGTTAAAAGATTAAAAAGTCTGAACAGACGAGATTTTTTCTATCGTCTTGCATGTTCTAAGGAGTATTTTCAACCTTTGATTTAAAAAATAGATGGCCTCTCTTCAAATAGGGAATGCCTTCCGATCAACGGAATCGGACGAAGCCGTACAATTACAAGTATGACATATTCAATGATATTCATGGCATTTGACAGTGATATTTAATACCGCCATTGGACTAATAACTTTCATAATTTAACACCGCCATTGGGGTGATAGGTTCCTTAATTAACAGGGCCAAGCTCTTCAAAGAATTAAAGCTGAAACATAATTTTTAGTGTGGGACAGAGACAACATACCATGCTTCGTTTTCAGACAATAGATGATACGTGCGCAGCCCTTACAAATATCTAAATGTAAACAGCTCATAAATTGTTTGTTAATGTCAAGATCCAATGGATTTTGATCAGTAACAGAACGTGAAACACAAAAAATTAGTCTCCAACGGTGTAAGATGCAGATTTAGTGCAAGTTTGTGCATGTACACCGTCCGGAACCAGAATTATTTGAGCCACGTGACCCAATTAATGAGTCCGACTATTATATAGGTACCGGAAAGGCCTTAGAGTTTTTGCAGAAGCCTTAGATAATTCTGTTTTTAGAATGGAAGGAGATTATATTGCTTTGAGCATTACTCTTCTAAGTTTATTTCTTCTTACATTGTGTGTTCCTCAGGCGGGCGGACAAATGCATCCTCTTGTTTCAGCGCTGTACGTGTTTGGAGACTCGGGCATAGATCCCGGTAACAACAATGTTCTTCCTACGCTTATCAGATCTAACTTCCCTCCCTATGGAAGAGACTTCCCAAACGGTCGACCTACTGGCAGATTTACAAACGGAAGATTAATTACAGACCAACTATGTAATGTTACTCTTATGCCTCATATTTCGTTTTCATTATTCATAGCATACATTTTAAGATTGTTTTATTTTTATTTTTTCGTGACTAACTTTTAATCTGTTGGATTGCATACCATCATATAGCTGAAATGTTGGGACTTCCAGATTTGCTGCCTGCATCTTTGGATCCTGAATTTCGAGCACAAAAACTGCTGAGAGGTGCAAGTTTCGGTTCATCTGCTTCAGGATTTGCAGACAGTACCTCTATTCCTTTGGTTAAAACTTTTGCTTCTTCATTATCTTTGTTTCTAAACTTTTTCAATGGTCAAGATTTACAGTAACGAGGGGCCAGAGATGACGATCTTTTGTATTTGCAGAGTGTGTTGCCACTGGAGAGACAAGTGAAAAACTTCAGGCACTATAAAGTACGGCTTGCAAGATTATTTGGCCATGAAACTGCTAAAAGGACTGTATCTCAAGCATTATTTAGTATAAGCTCAGGCACTGATGACTTCGCCAATAATTATTTCATAAATCCTCTAACCATGAGAATGTATACCCTGGAACAGTTCCAGGATCTGCTACTGAACTCTCTAAGTGAGTTTATACAGGTAGAAGTTTTCTCTCATACAACTACAGTTTCTTCTTCATTTTTCAAAACTCTTGGAAGCATAAACGTAGTTTTTTGTCAACAGAATATTTCTCGCGAGGGTGCTACTAAACTTGCCGTTGTAAGTCTTCCTCCTTTTGGTTGTTTGCCTTCCCAAATTACTCTCCACAACATAACAGGAAATAAATGTTTTGAGGAGTTTAATGAGGTTGCGAGTTCTTTCAATTCCAAGATGAAAGCTTTAGTAGAGAGGATAAAGCCCAATTTTTCAGGTGTGATTGCTTATGTCGATACATACGATACGCTCTTGGACATCGTTAAATCTCCAACTAAGTATGGTAAGCTTCACCCCCACTTTACATCCAACTCAAAAACTAGTTAGAAGCTTTGTAATTCTATTGCTACAATATTTTTTCAAAATAAAACTTCTCTGATATAAATTAGTTGTGTTTTTGCTTTACTGCATGAAACTGGGTAGCACCATTGTAATGAATGCTTTTTGAGTTAAAAAATGAATTGGTTGAGTTTTTTTTTGGCAGGTTTTGTAGAGGCGAGGAGAGGTTGCTGTGGAACGGGTCTGTTGGAGACAGCTATATTGTGCAACCCCAGCACCATAAGTTGTCCTGATCCATCCAAGTATGTGTTCTGGGATAGCTTTCATCCAACAACTGAATGTTACAAGTTCCTTGCCAACGTCTCGTTCCAGCAGATTCGGGATAATATCCTGTCGCCAACCCCGAGAAACTAATGCATATATAATTGAGTAGGACCTGCACTAGTTTACAATAAATTGGAAGAAAGACTTGTAAACTAATATGTTTTGCTCAAGAGTGGAAGGGATTTATTATATTATTATTATTATTATAAAATTTCAGGAAGACATTGTGCCATAATAATTGTATGTTTCGGATCTCATGAGAAATAAATGATGTTAGATTATAGAGTGTGAGATAGGATGACAAATTGTTTTATTAATTATAATAATTTAAATTCACTTTAGGAAAATCATTATGTTTTGGATTGTAAGGGCTTAGCATATTTCAATATATATTTTATAATAGAAAAGTGGAAAATTTATGTTTTATTTTATTTTATTTTTTTTGGAAAATGGTCAAATCTTTTGCTATTTAGTTTCAAAGTGGTGGAAAAGTATGTTTATATTTTATAAATTAAAATGTAATATAGGGTAAAATCTAGTTATTTTTTCTCTTCTAAATATTGATTGAAGGTTTATTACATATCAAATAATTATAATCCCTTTAAAAATGTTTTCAATTTTCACTTGATCAACCATACATATCATGATTAGTGCTGATAAATTATTCTAAAAAACATTATTAATCAAAAATGTTTTGAGATGATAATATTTATTTTGTAAATTAAATTAATCTAATCAAAATTTTTTAATAGAATAAAATATTTGAACTTAGATAAATTCTAAAATTAACAAAATATACCTCTAACTATCCAATACCCCCAATACTTCTAGTATTCCTAAATATTTTTGGCATTCTCTACATTATTATGTAGATGATAAGATATTGTATAATAGAATAGATCATAGCATGCCATACAATAGTCACATAAAAGGTCTTTAAGAATGTTGTTTTCTTTATATTGGAAGATATTTTTCTTATTTAAAGCCCTAGTAAATCAATGCTATAATCAATCTTCAATTCACCTCCTTTAAAATTTGAAACAAACAACATTAAAGTACATTAACGTTAAAGTACATAAAATTTATACTTTAGTTTTTCAACTTTATGCTTATATCTAAATATATTTAGTATGCATTGTTCCAATATTTTTATAAATAAAATGTATACATCAATCTTATATATTATTTGATATTTTTAATCATATTGTATAAGTTTATATATAAATGTTGTATAAGTTTATATATAAATGTTGTATAATTTTATATATAATACTAGTATATAATTGAATTAGTTTGTATTCAATTCTAGTCAACATATAGAGTGAAAGAATAAAGAAAGAAAATAAAATGAAGCATATTTACAAAAAAAAAACTTATTGTTTAACCTCATTCAAAAGGATTGAACATTTGAATTTTTCAATAGTGCCATATGTTCTCTTAGTATGAATTGAATTTTCCAATAGTGCCATATATTCTCTTAGTAATTCATAATGTGAGCTGGAGAATCTTTAAATTAGAATTATTATTTATACTATTTTAAATTTATATGAATTTGATTTTTACTAATAATTTTGAAATTACAAATTAGAAATCAAATCTTAAGTATGAATCATTTTGAATTATAAATCTAAGAATAAATATTGGAAATTAGGAGAAATGGTTTTGAATAGACTAGTTTTCAATGTGTTTAATTAAATTATTTCTTGAGATTAAGAACTAGTAGAAATAGAAACTATAAAATAGTTTTTTAAAAACTATTAAATTGCACTATTTTGATCAAATTTCATCAACAATAATATGTGTTATTGATTTTTGGCCATGTTATTTATAATGATTTTCTTTCCAATTTATATTATAATGATGATATTTTTATATAAATTTTAAAAATAAAGATATTATGGTAAAAAATTATTTCTACAAAGATTATTATAGGTTGGAATATGAAAAATTCTTAAAGGCATATATTTTTTATGAAATAATAGTCTTATTGCAATGAAGGTTCACCCAACTATTTTTTTTATGTTTAATGATTCAAAATCATTTTTCATGTCTAAACATTAGATTATTTACAACTTAAATATGTGAGAAAAATTAGTCATATTTTTTTCATTGTAAACCTAATTATTTATTTTGTTAATCTTTATATGTTAAAAGTTATTTACTTTAATATTTAATCTTGTTTAAATTTAATATTTGATTATTTTATTAAATTCTATTTAATATTCATTATTATTTCATTTTCAACATTTTAAATTAGTTAAGCAAATCAAAACTATCCACAATTTTTGATATTACTGATAGATTTGGTTCACATTTATGGGTTAAGCCTTCATGACGAAGCTACTACATCTACAACTTGACAAAGTTGATCATTATGATAAAATTTTAAATGAAATTTTTACTTAATTAGGTGTATGAGTTTAAGATACAACAATTAACAAGTATTTGTCTAAAAAAAAAAGATACACTGATTCAATACTTCGCTTATTGGGTAGTAGTCAAATAAGAATTATATGGGGAAAATGAGTCATAGTAAAAGATAGATGTGCTCACTCTTTATAGCTTGCATTAAAACCTATATGAAAATAGAACTATATATGTTACACCTTGATCACATAGATGAGTTTGTAGGAAGTTTAGATAAATCGAGGTTCGTAGTACTTAGTTTTTATTAATCAAGGTTAGTAGTTTTTTATAAATCATTTAGATTAACTTTCCCTAACATAAAATCTAAGATAAATTTAAGATTTATTTATACATAAAAGAGTTTTCGAAGAAAATTTTGAATTCTTAGGGAATTAGACTAAATTTTTAGGGATGATTTCTATTTGATTTCTTTCAAATATAGATAGATGATGACCTCCTTGGTCTTCTAGTAAGAAAATGCAGTCTATTAAGGAGACTCATAACACATAATAGGCAATATATAAAAACCAAATTTTAAAAGCCACTTTTTTAGGACCATGACATGCACGTGTACAAACACCATAATTTGACCTAAATAAAAGTATTTTTCTAGTTCCTTTTGGGGAAAGATGTGTATTATATTGAAGATTGATGCTAATATTTTTTATATTTTTTATTTTTAAAGATAGTCAAAATATTTACATATATTTCTATGTACAGTATTTAAAAAACCATAATCAACTTAGTTGTTGTTACTATTAGTCTACTACCCATATTCCTTATCTATGTGGTCTTAACTATTAGTAACTACATATCAGAGTTTTAACTAGTAATATGTATTTATTTAATTACAAAGATACTTAGAATTAACATTTTTTATTAATTCTAAAGTCATTGATGTCTCCCATTCCAATAGAGGGCTCTAGGACTAAGAAAGTAGATGCCACCTCCTCCACTACCTACTCTAGACCTTCATTGATAAAGCGTCTGGAATTGACTCTCTTTTCTTCCTTCTTAGCTTCAGCTTCCAACTTATTGTTGTACTCTTTTAGCAACTCAACCATTCCTTTTAGTAATGGCATACTCGTATCTTTGTAATAAGACTAGGTGTGTCCATATCTGATCTCTACAATGTTAATCCTCACTGTGCCTTCATCAAGTAGTTTCAGGAACTTATGGTTTGATATTTCCAAAGTCATGTGGTAACCTAGAATGCAAAATTTTTGAATATGAGGGTTTTGTAAAACTTAGTAAGAAATCTCTTAAAACCATAAAAATTTTCTTCATTTCTCCTAACTTGTATTTGACAAAAAAAATCATTGGTAAAGATCAACCAAAAAATATGGCAAACATTACTTAGTCCTTTTACATTACCAAGCAAAAATTCTTATAAAACAATGTTACCTTACCAACCTTTAAGATCATAGCAAATTAGGTTCCAAATCTCTTTTGCAAAGAAACAATTAAAGAAAATGTGTTTTATGTTTTAGGTTGTTTGTACATACTGCACATCTCAACATCATTAGTATTAGCTTTGTAAGGTAATTTTTGTAGAATAAGAATCCATTTAAAATAAGCCTTTTTTTGGCTCAATATAACTAGACCAATTCCTTTTCACAGTACCATGCCACTTCTTTTTCAAATAATTTAAGATTCCAAACATTATTCATAAGAACATAAATATAATTTTTAATAGTTAAAGAATTATAAATAATTTTAGCATTTATTTTTTGCATATTTAGACCATTTATCCAAGACAATTGCTTAAAAGAGTTTGTTTCTTGGTTAGTGCATTTGGGTATATTAAGGATAGAACATGCCTCCCTAAGGATAGTGTAAGTCTTCAAGTTAGAATTGGGTAAATGAAATTCCTCACTTAAGGAGTTCCAAGATTTGATTTGACCATCACAAAGAATATCTTTAAAGCAATTTATACCTCTGGTAGCTTATATTTTGGTTGAGCAACCTTGAATTAGAACAAGGAACTTATCTTTATATTTGAAATTCAACCATATAGATCTATCTCCCAGAATTTTGTTATTACCATCCAAGACACCACTATTAGAAACATAAGGGCCCATCTCCTCCCAAGATATCCAAATACTTCTAAAAACATTAGATCCCAAGGGAACAACTAGAAAGGTGCAGGTAACAAGATCACCAAAAGGAAACATCTTTAAATTTGACTAAGCTGCCTATTTTGGAACAACTAGTTGGATATTAATCTGATTAGAACTTTCCAGGGCTCCTCACCCTCAAAATCCTTAAAAATCCACTTCACAACAAGGGCTAGGCCATGCTTCTTAAATTCTTTTAGACCTATTCCATCTTTGGATTTGTCCATGCTACACCATTCTCACCTTACTGAGAGATGTTTTTCCTTTCCTTTACCATCAGACCACAAGAAGTACCTAATTTTTTTTTCTTAATCTCATTCACTTGATATCCACTAAAGATCCATATAGATCAGTAATATAAACTATATGAGGATAATATTTTTTGGCAAACTTGAACTCTACCAGCCAGAGTAAGTAATTACTTGTTCCATTTTTGCAAATTATTCTCAATTTTTCCTTGTATCCAATTCCACATGTCTTTGAGACATGGATTGACAACAAAAGGAATTACAAGGTACCTACCTTCTTGCTAACCCCCCACTAAAAGTCATACTTCTGAAACCACTCTAGGGGTGTGTCCTACCATCCCAACATGATTGGTTTGGTATTGGATAGTTTTTCCCACAAAATCATCATAGAAAATTTTAAGCTTCATCATGAGAGATTTCATATTTCCTTCATTAAGTTCCAAAAATAAAGAAATATCATCTACAAACAGGGTATGTGCAGGATCATGGTATGCCAAAAAGTGGCAATATTTGTAGGGTATGTGGCTGATGACTTTTTTTTCACCCAAAATTAATGAAATGAAAAGGGTTTTTAGAGGAGATTCTCAGCTTTCCAAAAATATAAATTATGATTTAATTTTAATTTAATAAATAATTATTATTTATTTTCTATTAGAATTACGACTAAAGTCCCCGATCAAGAAATGATTGAAAACATCTATAACTTTCAAACGGTATCGCTATTTGAATCCAAACATGCGGCCACATTCTATGCTTTTACACAACTATAAGATTAAAAAAAGAAAATTAAATTTCATGAATTTTGACTCGCTATGTATTTACTTAATTTGAAGCTTTGCTATTTTCTAAAGTTGTAATAATAAAAAATTCAGTACCAATTATTATTTGGAAACAAATTACATGCAAAATATACATCACATCCAGTAATACGAGTCCTCATTTATATATAAAATATTACAAAAAATATTATCATTTTATTGTGGGTAGGGTGGTTAGATTAACACCTACTTATTTTTTTCTTGTAATTGAAGTACTATTGCATTGAAATTTCAAATTTTCACCAAATAGATTGTTTTTTTTTTTAAATAAACCCAGTAGTTTATAAACTACATTCAATTTTCTACAAATTCTATTTTTACATATTTTTGAAAT